>VUQR01011482.1:0-21223 GCA_015108515.1 Hemichromis elongatus
ACAGATTAAAAATGCCCAAGGCCAAGCGGTCAAAAGTCTGGCTGTACTTCACAGCAAAAGGTGCAAACTCAGCAGCCTGCAACAAGTGCTTTAAGGTGATACTGTGCAAAGGCGGTAACACCTCAAATCTGATGAAACACCTGGCGACGCATAGCGTTTTTTTACAAGCCGAGAAATGCTCCGTATATGATGGCTTGCTGCAAGACCTCACACCGAGCACATCTACTGCGGGTGTGGTGCCGGTTATCGGACCCGGAGTTAGCAACATCCCCCAAGAACCCGAAGAAGAGAGTCCTGGCCCGAGCCCTGCAAGTGTAGCAGAAATGATGACGGATGATGATGGCAGCAGCAGACGTTCTTCTCTGGGTGCTTAATGTTGTTCGTGTGTAATTTACGTTGAGTAGGCTAACCATGTTATTAAATTGATGCATGTAAGGTGAACTAGCAAACACCGTCGTAGTTACATGCGCCTGTCTTCTTGTTTGGTTGGTTGGTGATGATAACTTGGTTATCATTTTGCAGAAAAAAAGAGACTGCTAAAAATAAAAACATAAGAGGTTTTTGGTCAAAGTTTGTGTTCTCCATTCTTTAAGCACTTAGGCATTTAGTAGAAGGGACAGTGTAGATTAGCCATAAAAGTAGGGACAGAGTGGGGAGTGGCAGGAAGTGAGTGAGGTGGACTGGGATCCAAACTACTCCATCAAAAATGATCATAGTTTATGGCACGCGGGTCGTCTGCGCCACTAGGTGATCTATGGGTCAAACATTTTTCTTTAAAATGTTTGGATTAAGACTATTGCTGACATTTACATGCTACAGGAATCTGTGGCTGTATGTCCAACATATCCTTTTCCAGGGGTACAGATGGGTAGATTTAGGTGGTGTCATTAACTAATTTAAGTTAGTCCTAAACTACATCAAAGCCAGGACTTGTAAAGCTTGTTTGAATACTCAAAGTATTTTAAATGCTGCATAAACTGTGTCCATATTGTTACCTTTGAAAGAAAGCGTTCGTTGGTGAGCCTGAAGTTGCGTAACCATGTCGTGGCTTGTAACGGCTGATCAAAGCGAGACGCGTTATAGGACGAAGGCAGCAGCTCCTTACAATTCTTCACCCACTGATGAGCTGCATGAGCGAAGAAGACACTGATCGTTAACTTCTCACGCAGGAGGTGCACCGATTGTGAAATAAAATAGTCAACATTATAAATAAATAAATAGGTTTAGAGACTTTTAAACCAACACCTCACTCTTTCTGAATGACTAATGCATTTATCATCGGATTTGCAAACAGGGTGGTTGAAAGTTGATCGCATATAAATGCATCCCAAACTCTTTGTTACTGTTAAGCAATCAGACATTTGGTCTGTGTGTCTGTCTCACCATCAGGAATATGAAGCACCAGCCATCCCTGTGTGTAGCAGAAGTGGACCGTGTGACAGAGAGAAATCGTCTTCCCACTACCCTTCGGCCCATCTGAACACCCCGATAAGGACAACCACTGCTTTAATCAGGATCGAGAGATAAGAGTGCGTTGACTTTTCTCTGAGCTGGAGCGCAGGTGTGTTTCTGAAGGATACAAAATAAATATCGCAGCGCAGGTTTGCTGTAGTCTGTTTTTTTCAGGTAAGAGATGACCTCGAGGCCGGGCTGCCTCACCATGACGCAAGCTTCGTTAAATGTCTTCACCTAAAACCATGGAGAAGAATTTATCAGTGCCGTTTCAAAATAAAAATAAAAATCTACACTGTAATCCACGAACGAGGTCATGTTTGTAACCCTTCTTTGCAACTCTCGCATCCAAAGATTAACTTACCTGTTGCTGATAGCGCCAAGGGAGGCCTGAAGGGAACAGAGTGCGGATATGTGCAGAGGGCAGAGTGTAGTACTGTCCGATGTGCTTCTCTGAATGACATGCCTAGAAGGAAACACGGGTTAAAATCTATGTTTTTAAATTGGATCTTTGTCAGTTGCTCAGCATCCCTGAGATTGCTCCAAACAGAAATATATACTCAGCTATATAACAACACTTTATCTACCAGCTGTTTTCACCTGATAAATCTCAGTCTGTCTGTGATGGTCATTAACTAGTTCTAAAGCAGTTCATGCAGCACAAACAACAATCTTTAGGAAAGCAGAAGAGAGAACCTAACACCCTAAAATTAATACTGACAGTGCTCACAGACGAATCTTTTGAACAGACAGAAAATTCTGTGAGTGCATCACTTTTCTAGGCATTACATTCATGCAACATACGGTAAGCTTAATGTAAAAGTGGAAAAGTAGAAAGAGGAAAGGAAAGATAGTTTCACTCTATTTTGGGACGAGGGTAGACTGACGTGTGAGAAGACTATTCATAGAAATCCAACTAGATCAAACACAATTTCCTCCATGTGTGTTGAATAGAAGTGTTGGTTTGTTTATCCGTTTTGCTTTTCTTTGTTAAGATAATGCCGGGGTGGGAAAAGGCGTCATGTTTAATAAACTAACGATTCAACATTTAAGTCTTCCAAGAATGAATCCAGATACAACTGACTGTGATAACAGTGGTCTTTTCTGGCTGGTTCATTATAATATATAACAACACATAACGACATATACCACTAACAGTGACACTGGATAACAAAACTGTTTTTTAAATAAAGGTCGATTCTGCTCGTCTGAACATTTCAGTGGGAGAAATATTTCATCTCCTTCTGTCTCAGTCTTCTTCATCCGCAGTGACGACACATCTCTCCCATCACACAACGTCCTGATGAACAGAACGGGCTTTCTGCGATTTCCTTACCTGAATAATTGTGCATTGTGCATAAAGACAGGAGGGCTTTCTTCAAGTTATTATGCTACTAAACTACACACTGCTTCACTCCAACTCAGTTCAGCCTCAGAGTGTAAGCTGTCTGGGTGTCCTCAGAGCCATGTCTTGCTTACCGGGTCGCTCTCTCGTGTCCTGAAGACTGAGAGGGGTTCCGGTTCTGAGTCTACAGCCACAGCCTCCTGCTGCTGCCTGCATCCACCGCTGTGAAGGGACCTTACGTGGGGTACCTGTAACATTTTGCCACAACAGCTATCAGTAAAAAAATTTTGACCCCCTGTCTTTGAAAGCTTAACTATGGAATGAAATATTTAAATACTGTCCAGGTTACAAAGAAGCAGCTTTTAAAGCCCATCCTCACCGTTAGTCGTAGCCTTGAGGACAATCTGTGAAGTGCCATGATCTGAAACAGGGTGGACAGAGAAAACTAATTCAAACGCCAGGATGTATAAACACACACCAGTGTCCTGTAACCTTGCATGAACACTTAGCTAACAGCTAGCCGTGTCGTCCCACAGACATGTAACAAGTAACGGGGTCGCACCCAGAGCTGTGCGGACGCTGAAAGCTGCTCACCCGCGACTCACTTCATTAAATGTTCAGTGAGGAGGATTTCAACAAACGTCATCTGCTGAAAACGCTCTCCAGACTCACGGAGAGTAAACACCGCACAGACCGAGCAGAAGTCAATGTGCCAGACCTGTCATGGACACCGCCATCATGCTGCATACAAAGGAAGTGACGTGTCGCGGCGGTTTAGCCAATCAGACCGCAAGAGCGAGGCGACAACAAATAAGGAAAATGGAGTTTATCAGACTTTGACGTTTGGCCTCTGATAATTACGGTACAGTTATTATGACTGTTTCATAGACTATTAAGGGTAAAGACAGCAAAGCCTTAGACGTATCCCTGCTCTGCGGATTTATGTAAGATTAACAGCAACAGTACAGTAATCTCAGTTAACCATCAGATTAGTTGCCTGGAGATTAAACAAAAAAGTTTCAGTTGATGAGAAATAAATCAGCTAAATGTGTTTTCACATAGAATATACTCTGTGTTCTTCTTCAGGGGTCACCTCAGCAGATGATCTGTCTCCATCTCAGCCTATCCTTAGCATCCTCTGTCACACCAACCCTCGGCATGTCCCTCTTCACCATATCTATAAATGTTGAGATCTCCCTCTTTTCCTCCTGCCTGACAGCTCCATACTCAGCATCCTTTGTCCAGTATATCCCCTATCCTTCCTCTGTACATGTCCAAACCATCGCAGTCTCGTATCTCTAACTTTGTCTCCACCTGCTCAGCCCACTCGTTTCTGATGTAGTTCATTTTGGGTTCATTTTGGTAATCTGAGCATATTCAACTCTCCCACCTCCAGCTTGGCCTCCTGTCCTTTAGTCAGTGCTACCATACATCATAAGAGATAAAGATAAAAATGTGTATTTTGCCTTTTGGGCAAATACACTAGGTCTGGGTAACTAGGAAATCTTAGAGCATAGAGTCACGGTTAATTAAATATAGTATGAAGATCTTTATACTGTATAAAACAGTGCACGCTGAGGTTTTTTTTTGTTTGTTTAAAAATAAATATAGAAAAGAAATACTATGTCAAGTGATTTCTGATATGAGACAGTAGTTCTCAAATTTCACTGTAGTATGAAAAAAATATAGCACAGTCATTTAGATATGTACTCCACATTGAAATGGGTATTA
The DNA here is from genome assembly GCA_015108515.1 of Hemichromis elongatus. Taxonomy (NCBI): domain Eukaryota; kingdom Metazoa; phylum Chordata; class Actinopteri; order Cichliformes; family Cichlidae; genus Hemichromis; species Hemichromis elongatus. The sequence continues at coordinate 4,529 of VUQR01011482.1, forward strand.
CAGAGGAATATATATTGCACTGAATAAATGAGATTTTGTGTGTTTTAGTTTGTCTTTATGTTTGTTTTTGCCATCAGTCTGACTGTTGCAGGTCTCACTGCTATCTTCTAAACCTTCCATTTCCCTCTTGCTGCCGTCCTTTTGTCAAAAATCACCCCAGAGACTCGTCTCCACTCACTCCACCCTCTCTGCACGCTCTTCTTCACCTCTCGTGTGCACTGTCTGTGCCTTTGGATCATTGATCCCGTGCATTTTAACTCACCTCCACTGTGACTGCCTCTGCTCCTTGCAGCTTCACCTTTCCTTCTATTGTCCTCTCATCCACACACATCTGTTTTGTCTTGTTTCTACTGGGTTTCATTCTTCCTTTCTCCAGACCACAGCGCCACCTCGTTAGACTCTCTTTCCCCTGCTCCCTGCTCTACAAATCACAATGTTGTCTGCAAACATCAGTCCACAGACACTTCTGTCTTTCCTAATTTTTCAGCCTGGCCATCCAAACCACAAACAAGAAAGGGCCTCAGGGCTGATTTCAGATGTTATCTCTCACACACCTTGAACCTATATGTCACCTACTGCACACCTCACCATTGTGTTGCTGTCCTCATGCTTGTCCTGCGTGAGGACACGCCTCCTTCTCCTCTCTTGAAACTCTATCACATGCTTTTTGCACATAACTTTTGTTCTTGAAAATCTGTACCAATACACTCAGTCATCCTCTCACTCTCCGAGATTGTGTTAAGGAAGATACTTTTACAGCCACCTTTCCACTCTTCATAGTCTATAGTAGCTCTCACTTTCTCTTTATTAATCTTCTAAAATTCCTGATCCAATAACTTCCCTCCATCTGTCCTCCTCTCTCTCATTTCCTTCATTCATGAGCTTCTCCTTCCACCTTCTCAACACTCTGTCTTCACTCTTCTGTATATTTTTATCTCTGACTTTAATTCTTCTGTATGTTTTATCCTTTAGGTTAGAGTATCAGAGTCCTCCCCTGGACACGGTTTCACTAATTCGCCCTTAAATTCTGTGTCTGTTTGGTGTTTGTGTAATATAAAAAAAACATTTGTGTATTTTTCTTAGTTTTATTAATTGGAATTGCAATTAGTATGCTCATTTTGCTCTACGGTCATCAGTAATCATCTTTTCAAACATAACATCTACTCACAATCACAGGAAAGTTGCTCCCACAAATAACCAAATTTTCTGTAGGGCAATGCTCATTTCTTTAGTTCATTATCACCTAATTTATAATGAGTTTGACAATGAAAGGTTCTGAACATTTAGATCTTATGCAGGTGTTTAAAAAGGATAGTATTCACTTTTTTATTGCAACAACAAAACCTTATTGCTGATTAAAATAAGTGTGCAAAGGATATCTCTCTTTTCTTTAAATAATCTTGAAAGTTTATGCTCTCATTATGCATCCATGCTATAGGCATCATATAGACAGGGTTGTTTGTGTCTCTAAGCATCTCCAGGTCTCTGATATTTGTGTATCTTCATGTGATCAAAGTTTTTACCTGACTTTTTGAACATAAATTCAGTTTTGCATTGATTTTCTTTTGCTCTAATTTTCTCTAGTCATTTGCACCGATGCAGGTATTTAATGAAAACTTCAGTTATTAAACTTTAAAAAATTACATTTTTACCTTCCCAAGGGTTCACGTTATGAGGAATACACTGATCCAAAAATGGACGAGCGTGCTTGTTAAACATTTTAAAATAAGGTTGTGTTGGATCATACAGAGATCCTGGCTTCAGTATCAGTCCTCTTATGCTGGACCCTGTTTATAGGAAATGATGTTTGACAGGCAATAAAAAAACAAAGCAAACACAAAGCAAAACTCGATGATGGGTCACCAGGGCCAGACAACTTTTTCCCGGGAGGCCCAGAGAGCCTGAGGGACTTTTTTGGTTTGTAGAAATGCGTGTGCTTGTTAATTTGACTTATGGACTCGACTTAAGACTTATGGGGCAAACGTCTATCTGCTTTTTGTCACATGGTGCGTATTTTCAGGACTTTTAGTGCTACTAACAAATTCAGGATCATGCAGACGCACGGTCAGGTGCAGTATGCAGTGTGTGTTTAATGGTTATTTAGAGGTCACGGTGTAAACAGTGTGTAGCGAATAGGAGCCACAGGGGCCCCCAAATCGTAGATGCGTATCAGGACCTAACAGTGGACTAAACTCTTTGGAGAATATACCTCTTCTACTGCCAAATAAATCATTACGATGCTGCAATTATATATCTGTGACTGTTATTTTTTTTTATCACTACTAGTTCTGACTGTGTTCTCATATTAACACACACTTATATATATATATAAATGTTTAATGTTCAGATTGTCTGCTTTTTATTATTCGGGGCGAATGTTACCAAAAGCGGGATAAACGACGCGCATGCCTCTCCCACTCGCGTAAAGCCGAATCGTGTATTGCATGACGCGATGCAACTTTTCGGCTGCTCCCCCAAAACCTACCAGCAGCCTACTTTCGCCAAGTCGTCGCCATTTTATTAAGCGAATAAACAGCCCTCCCCGATCGCCTGTTATGAATCTCAATGAAATCCTGCGCTGTATCCACCGTTTTATCTCCTCCTCTGGCCACATGAAAATGGCCACGCAGTTGCATTCCCGCACATCCAACAACCCCTCTGCCTGCCAGCCCTGTACCCCGAGCGCGCACGCACACACACGCAGCTGCAGCCTTCAGCCCGTCGCCACGACACGTTAGCGGGCTGTGCGCATACGAGAGCACAATCTGAGCCATTCTAACTGGCGGGAGCGGTGTAACTTTCCCCCCCAAGAGAGAGAGAGAGAGAGAGAGAGAAGTAGGCAAAAAAATAAAAAAATTAGATCCAGCGTAACCAGTCCGCCACCTAGCTGCGGAGACGCGCCGACGGAGATCCGTCGACTGTATGATTATGAAAACACCCGCGCCAATGTTGTTGAACAGTAGGCTCTGCGCTCTGATGGGACTAAAACTCGGTTTTAGGGGGTGTTTTAACCTCCGCTGGCCTTAGTTATGTAATCAAAGCAACATCTAATGCACCAAAAAGCCGTGGATCGCTGCTGGTGCGAAGGGGGAGAGCAGGACAGCAACACCTTAACCTCCTGCCTAAACGCAGTTGGCTCTGGGACGCGCTCTCGGGGTAAGTAGCCTACGTAGCCTTATTACTGCTTGTCATGGCAGTCCGTATAAATGTGTGCAGGCCTGTCATCATCAGCGGGCTCAAAGCGCAGCAGGTTAAGAATTTTGTGCATCCGCTTTGCGCTAATTTTATCCCTTGTTGCCGAGTGTGTTTCCCTCCCCTCTGTTCTCCCCGCACGGTGATATTTCTTATTTCAATGTTGCTGACACAAGCAGAAGGACTGGCAGAGGACAGATAGAAGAGAGAGAGGAGAGGCGGGGAGGGGGGGCTGAGGAAAAAGGTGCCTCGGTACTAATCCGCACCAGCACAAACACTACCAGCAAGCACATTTTTTCGTGCTACGTAGCCTCCCACTTCCATGTTGAGTTTGAAACGTGTAGCTGGGTCATGTTTTAGGGCGCGTAGCTGTGCGATATGTCTCAAAATAGGAGACAGGAGTGACGACAACAACAACACGTGCAAGTGTGTATCATTTGTAAGTGCGACAGCATCAGGCGGGTAGTGATTTTCCGAGGTGCGCAAAGTCATTATGGAGAAGGAAGCTCCTGTTGACGTCCTCGGTAAACCAGTGATAGGTTGCTCCAGTGCGGTAACACCCCCACTGCCCATACTGTATCTACAGTAGCAACATCAGTGAGCCTACGCAGCTGCGACCTGGGTACACAATGTACGGCCAACGCACTAACTAGAGGGAAAGTGTGTGCGCGTGTGCGCGTCCGAGGAGGGGGACTCACGTGAGAAACTTCCCCGTACGCTTACCGCGAGGCTTCGTGGCTCAGTGGTTTCAGATGCCATCACAGGGGCCCAATTTCCAGCTGGGCTCATGCTGTTGTCAGGCAGATGATAATGGTGTTGTAGTTATCGATGATAACGCTGTCATGGGATGGTGATGATGGCTGGAAATATGGTGGGCCATTATCATGATTTAATCGTTACTTCGGCGCTCCCGAGCCACCGCACTGACTACAGTGTCAAGTCAACCCATCATCCTGTCACTGGAAATAGCTTCTGGTCTAATGTTAGAATAATTTTGAGTTATGTGTGAGAGGTATAGTTCTGGAGACTATAAAAAGCCATTAGTATGTGCTTTGACTGATGCTGAATGGGCTTGCCCTTTTAAATCTCAAAACCTGCCACTCTGGCTCTCCTCTTATGGTGAGTTTTCACAAACAGGTTTGAAACCCATACTACTTTTGCTCGCTGCCTCTCCATACAAGCTTGTGGAGTGTACTGGATAATAAAAGTTGCCACAGTTAAGTTCAAGAGGACCACTGTCCACCTCTACGCTCATTTTCTTTGATTGTAAGGACTAGCCTTGGAAATGCTTTCCAAAACTGTTACATAACAGCTGTTACTGGAACAGATGTTGATTTGAGCTTCTATGATTCAAGGGAAGGGTTTGGGTGTGGAGGGACCAAGAGGCACGAGAGATAGCCCACTGAGCTCTTAAATGAAAACATTATCTGAGATGCTCTCGTAAGTCTAAGGGGGCAGTTCAGAGCGCTGAGAGACAGATGAGCTATTTCATAAGAGGCTCTCAGGAGAGAGCTGCAAGAATGCTTGCCCGGGTGTGTTTTATTAGAAAATGGATGAGTATCTCCCTTAATGAGAGAGAGCGAATAATGAAGGAAGCATGACCGAAAGATGCTGCTTCCCTTCGACACGTTTAAAAGCAGTCTGGAAACACCACGAATGAGAGTGAAAGTTTTTTCCTGGTGAGGAGAATGTTAGTTTAGGGTGTGTTACTTCACTATAATGTCACATTAAAAGTCCATTTACAATGGGGGTCAATGAAAAGCTTACTTGACTTAGAGGAAGCAATGGGAGGAGGAGGAATTTGCACTCCTTTCCAAAAATAAGTTTTACCCTTTCCTACGGATTTGTGTTACCACTACTGAAAGGGGAGGAGGGGAACAGTCGGACTGTGAATGGAGAGATTTAAGTTGGAGAGAAGGAAAGGAACAACAAGGAAGAGGAAATATGGTTCTGATTAACATGGATACAGTGTATGAGTTGACCATTTTACTGTGTGGTCTACACACACACACAGAGCGAGAGAGAGAGAGAGAGAGAGAGAGAGGGAGAAAGAGTGGAAGGGACTAATAGAGAATGCATGCAAAAGCTTACTGCCAAACATGAAAAGGGGAGTTTCAGAGAGAAAAGAAAGTACAGCAGCGGGAAGGGTGGGAGGAGAAGTGCTTGTGGGAGTAGCTGAGAACAGAAGGCGCAAAGACAGTGGAGAGAGGAGGGGAGGAGACTGGATCAAGTGTTTGAATTAGCTACAAGCTGATTGATTGATAGATTGATTTGCGGAGAGCCACGGGAAGGATTACGACATAAGTGAAAAGTGCAGAGGTTTTGGGTGTGTTCGCTGTCTTTTAGCTCCATCGATATTTGCGGATTGCCGGAGTGAACTGACCCGGGCTGGTTTTTTTGGGGGGGGGGAATGTAAGTTAGTCTTCCAGTTAGTGCCGACATTCTGGGAATCAGCAACGTTGATTGGGCTCCTGGGTTTTCTGGATGATGAGATCATCTCTGTGGCCACAGACTTTAGCACCTCTCTACAGCTGCCTGCAGGAAGGGGACTTTCCCCTCAATTCCTCTACTGCTGCTGTTCACATCTTAGCTCACTGAAATGACTAATCACTGGCATCTCTATCTTTTCTTCCACTTTCCTTCTGCCTTTTACTCTGTCTCAGTGTAACCATAAAGGACATCGGAGAGACCTTCCCTTGCTGGATGAAGGTGCAGAGCTGCACTTGGACTCTTACTGGATCTTTTTTTTTCGTGACCATTGTGATCGACATCTGCATTCTGCTCTTCACCCTTGACCGCACGATCCCCACTGGAGTAATTTAAAAGTGTTATACTGGTAACCTCCCCCTGACTTCTCTGATGGACCAGAGAGTGAAGGGGGGAACCCCTCCAACCACAGCCTCCACTCTGGACCCCTCCTCTGCACCTGAAGACTTTGAGCAGGACCAAGTAGCAGAGAAAAAGAGGAGAGGGGAGGTAGAGAATGGTGAGGCAGTGGGAAAAAAGGAGGAGGAGAAAAAGGGAGGAGGAAGAAAGAGAGAAGGAGACAAGGGGGCAGTGCTGGAGCTGCTCATTGAGGGGCGCTGTGGCAGCGTGGGGCAGCAACAGCTTCAGCTCTCTGGCAGAGAGGCCAGCTGCCCTGAGGGGAATGTAAGAGTCCGAATCGGTCTCCAAACCAAGCGCACCAAGAAACCGCCCAAGATCTTGGAGAGCTACGTCTGCAAGCCCACCATCAGGACCTATCAGAGACAAGGCAGGGGGAGTTTGGTGAAGGGCGATGGAGAAGGAGGGGGAGCGGGCCAGCAGAGTAAAACCAGCTCTGCCCCAGACGAAGCAAACAGGGAGCAACACTCAGGCTTGGATGCTGTCCAGACCACATCCAAACAAACTGCATCTGCTGCTTCACCACCAGTTACATCATCAATACCGTTGTTGTCTTCTTCATCACAGTCACTGTCGCCTTCACCGACATTTTCTACAGCTTCCAGCCTGGCCTCTGTCCCTGTCGTAACCAGCCAAGGGACGAAGTCTGCCAAACAGGTAAGTTAAGGACAAGGACAGTGTGCCTCACATATGCGCAGCATTTCTCATGTCAGCTGGCAACAAATTGCCCTTTTTTGCGGGGGATAAATAAAGTTGATCTGAATCTGAATAAATCTGCAGTTAGCTGAAGTTAGCTTGAAAAATAACACCTGTGTGCTTTGTTTTGGTGTTTTACAGTTAACCACTATTCTCATAGAGTCTTTGATGTGGTGCAAAATCACCCAGCTTTGAGCTCACTCGTAATATCTATCTAATAGTCATTGTCTCACCCTGAAACTCAAGTAGCGCATTTTAAAAAACAGACCTAAAAATAGGACAACAGCACGGCAACCACTTGGAGTTATTACAGACACTGGCCCATCAGTCCTTATGACAATCACCCAAGGGAAAGCTTATAGCTTTAGCTGCACAAACGCCACTCAAGCTACAGCATACCAAAATTACAGAACAAGTATGAAATGTCAAGCCTTCTCATCTGTATTAGTGGCAATTTATAGCCACCAATAGCAAGGCTTTCTCTCCCTCTCTTTCTGTCTCTGCTTGGCTCTCTATATCTGTCCCTCTCTTCTATTTTTACATCCCCTCTTTTCTCTACCTGCTCTCATTTATCTTTCACTCCCCCTCTGTCCCTGTCCCACTCCCTTCCTCTCCGTTTCTCTGCCTTTGTATTTCTCCTCTCTTTGTCAACCCCATTCCTGTTTCCACTCTCTCCTCCTCAGTGTGCCCTCGTTTCTCTGCTTGATTGAGTCGTTTTTATCTTCACTCTCCTTTTTAATGGGGGAACAATAACAAAAGAATTTCAGTTACTGTCTCTTTTCCATTGTCCTTAACTGTTGTTGACAGCAAACTAAAAGATGCCTATGACAGATATTTGCTTTTTTTCCCTTTCTTTCTTTTGTTTGTGTTTCTCAGGTTCCTATCAAGCTGGCCGATAAGACAGAGGTGAATTCATCTGAGAGAGTGAAGAAAGACAAATCTCAGAGTGTCAATGGCCAGCCCGTCCTTGCAGGATCGAAACCCTGCTCACCCACAACAGACCAGGCAGCTTCAACTACTCCTTCCAGCCCATGCATCCAGACGCAATCACCACTGGAAACCAGGAATGACGAAAACACTTCCAAGAAGCATAATGGTTTGGTACCAACAACCAAACAGAAGGGCCTGTCCAATGGGAAAGGCTCCTCTAATATTCTTGGCACTCCTACTTCATCCAAAGTCAAAGTTGGAAAACACAGCACTTCCACCTCGTCTTCTTCCATGGACTCTTCGACAAGACCTCCAGTCTCCACTGGTTCCCATAAAGAACTTAGCCTTTCAAATAAGAGCAGGCCAGAATCTCCCTCCTATCCCTCAATTACCCCAAAACTGCAGTCATCTCCCACTGTGGAAGTCTCTGTCCAATCCCAAGGTCATGATCCCTCTGTAGAGCACCCGCTGGAGAAAAAGAGAGAGAAAGAGCGAAAAGCAAAGAAAGAGAAACGCAAAGACAAGAAGTCGAAGCGAGATAGGCAGGAGGCTGACAAAGCAAAAAACGAGGGCAGAAAGGAGGAGAGTAAGAAGAAGAAAAAGGAAAAAGGGAAGGATGGGAAATTGAGACATGGCAAAGGAAAGGATGAACGACATAGAAATGATGATATACGGAAGGATGATCTAAAGAGTGACAAAGGGAAGGTTGAGAAAAAGAGGGATAAGCTCAGCCCAGACAGACAAAGAACGGAGGATAACAATGCAAAATGTGGAGAAACAGCTGACAACGGCAAGCTAGATAAAACCTGCAAATTAGTGAATACAGGCAGACCAGATGAGAAGGAGAAGACGGATGACAGTTGCAAGTCAGTTAAAAAAGCTGAGGCAGCAACAACAACAGGTGACACCAGTAAATCAAAAGAACAGGACGTCTCAAGACATTCAACAGTGCCTCCAAGCCACCCCTCCTCTTCTGCTCCTCCCCCTGTGCCCACGCCTTCTGCCCATTCTCCCATTTCTCCCCCTTCTTCCCCACAAGAGCAGGATAGCCGACCGCTCAAAAAACGTAAAGCCAGAAGGCCCAGCTGGACCAAGCTGGTGCACCGGGCTCAGAGAGTGGAAAATCAGGAAGTCCCTTCCGATTCTCTACAAAATCCTTTGCTGAGTTTCACCCAGAACACCAAGACGCCCCTTCCTGCCAAAGCCACTATTCAGCAGAGTGATGAGTCACACCCAGCAACCTCTGGCTCCCTAACCAGCAGCTCCTCCCCAGTGTCTTCTGCAACCAAACCTCCAACCCCAAAGCAGAATCACCCCACATCAGAATCCAGCCCCCCTTCTTCCAGAAGCCCCATAAACACAGTCCGAAAAAGGGGTCGTCCTAAATCCTACAGCTCTAGTTTAGATGAACCTCCCCCTCAGCTTACACCAAACGATATCCCAACTGAGGTGCCTCTCCGGGGCTGTGACGGAGTTCCGAAAGCCCCTGTGCTGGAGCCAAGTGCAATATTGCAGTGTGCAGCTCAGTCTAAATCCAGCCCCAAGAAGCGTGGCCGGCCTCCCAAACGACCTTTCCCTGAGACGGCGAGTGGAGATGCACTAAATCACCCTGATCATACAGTGAGGGGTAAAGATTTTCACCCTCCTGAAAAGGGAAACAGGCAGCTAAAGATCAGGAGGCTGATTAATGAGATGAAAAAAAGAAAGAAGAGAAGATTTCACAAAGTAATGCTGTCTGGGTATTTAGGAAAGGAAGGAAGGACAGGAGAGGCAGCAGATGGTGAGACTTCTCAGAGAATGTGTAAATCGATAGAGGCTACAACAGTACACACACTCTCAGCCCTGTCCTCCTCCTTTGGGAGTAAGCTAGGCCCTCAGATCAATGTGAGCAAGAGGGGGACCATCTACATGGGCAAGAGGCGAGGACGCAAGCCTAAATCCCAAACAGCTAACTTAAATTCAAACTCCCAGAACTCCATTCACTCCTCTCTGTTTACCAATCCCTCGGAAACTTCTCTCTTCTCGACTAACCAACCCCAGCCTCCTCCATCTCACCCGTTTCCCTCCCCATCTCTTACTCACTCCAGCGGGGCCCAGAGTCCTTACAGTGAGGGCAGCCTCGCAGAACCAACGTCTTCCCTACTGTTTCCTCACCCCTTCTCCCTCCCCTCCCCATCCTCCTCCTGTACCTCCCCCCGTCCTCCCTCCTCCTCATCGCTCTCTCCCTTTGTGAAGAAGAGCTGTCCATGTCAGGGAAGGCATCACTTCCCCTTTCACCAGTCTTCATGTAAGCTCTCTTGCCCCACCCCTCCACTGCATCACACACCTGGCTCTCCTGGTCACCTGAAAGAGGCCACCCCGTCCCCGAGGAGTGAATCACACAGTGAAGAGACCCTGCCCAGCGACAGCGGGATTGGAACAGACAACAACAGCGTCTCCGAGCGAGGGGAGATGAGGGGACCTCGGGCCTTGCTGAGGATGGGTCAGGGGTCAGGAGCGATTCTAGCTGGTCAAAGGCACCCTTCTTCCATCGTGGACTGTCCCTCTCCAGTCTCTTCGCCTCTGTCTCACATCCCCAGACACACCAACCCCATGGCTAACTCAAATACCATGGAGCGGCACAGAGACCGACATCGACACAGGCGCAGGGATTACGATTGTTCTCCTTCCTGTACCTGCTTGTGTCCCTGCCCCTGTCCAGGACACAACAAGTGCACTCATTCGGACTATTATTCCTGCGTTGGGCACAATGCACTGAAGAGACAGAAAAATAAACACAAGAAGAAGCACCAGCAGCTGCACATGCAGGACCCAGAGTTTCTGGCAGAACTCGAAGATTTAATCAGTCAGTTCAGTGAGGTACATATTGGACGGCGTAGTTGGGCGAGGACAGGACTGGGACAGGGCTTTGATGGGAGTGCAAATGCTGCCGGAGGAAGGCGACATCACTCCTCCACTCATTCCCACCGCTCCAACATTTTCAGGATCAACCTAAATGGCTTCTACTCTCCTCACCCATCCTCTTTCTCTGCTAATCCCACATTCTCCCCGCAGCCTTTCTACCCTTGCCACTGCAACAGAAAGCCGGACCGCAGGCATTGTGGCTGCCCTTCAAAGTTTCAGGAGACCATTGAGAATATGGGCTTCTACAACAGCTATCCCACAACCACAACACTTTACCACCACCTCCCCTCCTACACGCTTTCATCTCCCCACCAGTATGCCCCCCATCAGCCTCACCACGCCCACTTTCTCCTTAATCCACCTAGGTTCCACAGGCGAAGGAGTAGACTGCTGAGGGAAGGAGCTTTAGGAGGGGAAATTGAAGGGGAAATGGGGGTAGGCAGTGGAGGACGCCCACACCTCGGCTCAGGGTTCACATCCGGCTTCTCTTATGGCTGCGGGAGAAGCGAACACAAACACAAACATAAACATCGTCACAGGCACTGCGGACGAGACATGGACGAGGAGGAGGAGATACATGAGGACGATGAGGAAGATGGAGTGGAGCGGGATGGGCTGGGCTGCTCGAAGTCAAGGTTGGGGTTCGTTTTGGGGCAAGGAGAAGGAGGAAGGAAAGGGGCAAGGGGAACAGGGAGCATGCTGGGTAAAGAATCAACTTGGTTGCGTGAGAATGGAAATGATTCCTTTTCCGCTGTCGCTGCTGCTGCTGCTTCATCGTCATCGTCCACAGACAGGTACAAACACACTTCCCTCACCTCACTGGGGCTGGGATCCTCTCACCTGTCTTCATTTGGAGGAGGATGGGGCGGCTTGGGTCAGAGCTGGGCAAAATTTGGGAGTCTGGGAGCTACAGCGTTTGGAAACCCAAACCCCAGCTGGAGAGGCTTCACCGGAGACCAGCATACAGGAAGACTGATCGCGTCGGACGGCGAGGACGAGGATGGGGACGAAGATGTTCAAGAGTCGCACCTGTACAGGACGTCCCCATCGCCGACACACACCAACCTGTTCACGTCTGCTGCCATGGCAACAGGAGGGAGGGGTCTGAGGAGTGGATTGGTCATTAGGAATCAAGGAAGTGTAGAGAGGTCGTGGATGAGAGACGAACCGGCGTGGACAGAGAGGAGAGACACAGGTGAGGGTGCATGAATGATTTGATCTCTGACAAGTCTTTGCTTTCACCCGATCGATCAGTGCCAAACTGTGATCGCATGACAGCATGACTCTGTGCTGCAGAAGTCTCCACTGAGAGCATTTTGAGTTTTGTGAATAGGCTGTTGTATTCTGTTACTGTGTCATCGGCGGAGAATATGAATGCATAGGATACTGACAGTAATCTAGATAAAGCAGGGAATCTATCATCAAATGTACCAACCACTGAAATATGACAGCAGCAAGCAAATCTTTGACAGCTAGCTGAGTGAATAAGATTTATTCCAAGAGCTTCTTTCCACTTGCATGGTATGACAGATTTTTATATTTGTGCAATGTGGAGAGAAAACTGTGCTACCAGTAGTCTCCCCAGTATAGGGACAGTGAAGCTTTTTTTCTCAGGTGTTGTTAAGCCACACATCAAAAGCCTGGAGGGTGTTTGAGCGGAAATCAGACTCCATTCTTTTTATAGCTAATTTCAGACTCTCTCTGCTGTGCGAGAGACGTGCCTGACACAAACACACAGGCTCTCAGCAACCACTATCTGCTGGAATTTTTATAAAGTGTTATAGCAGGAGAGCAGTGTCTTGATGGGAATCTGCCAGAAAATCTTTGAAATCTTCCTGGTCGGCAGCGAACCACACGCTGTTGCAGCCTAGGGCTACCCAGTGAGAACAGTCATTAGTTAACCACCAGATTGGCTATTTAAAGATTGGCCTATCCCTCACTGCTGGCCAACAAGGCCTATTTGACTTGGAAAAATCCAATAAGGAAAGAGTGGTCAGTCTTGTCACTGGCAGTGGAAAATGGAACAAAAAGACAAATGACCTCAGAGAGATGGATAAAGGAATAGCTCAGAGGTCAGACTGAGGGCAAACAGACTTTGTGAAGGAAAAATGTTTTTGCAAGAGGAGGAATACATTTGACATCCGTTCACCGTCTGTAGCTGCTGAGCTTTCTGGGGTTGTATTTCACAGTAACTGAATTTGTAAAAATAAATAGTGTGCTTAGTGCATATTTGTGCATGCTCACTGAGAAAGTATGCATGATGCGCCATGTTTATGTCTGTTTTTTTTTTCTTGTTTTTTGTGGCGTGCGTAAATCACTTTTTAATGTGTTTCCCAGAAGTGAAATGGTCAGAGGGAATGTTGTGACTCACCTAATGCATGACTCAGCCTAGACTGGCCTCACCTCACACCTCCTGCCGGCTCAATCGCAGATCCACATCTGTCTCATTTCCTCTCCGCCACTTACACCCCACCCTCCCCTCATGCCTCCGCCTGCCCCCCACCCCCCCCAAATCCCCTCCCCCCCTTGTTATTTCGATGACTGCAGGTTTACAAGGTGACTCGAGAAGCCGAGGGCAGCAGAAAAGTGTGCCAACATCAGACAGCGTGGCGCTAAAGAACAAAAGAAGGCCAGGACGGCCCAGGAAGCACCCGCTGCCCTCCTCTGTGTCCACCCCCCACTTATCTGCAACGCTGTCCATGTCCTCACCTGAAATCTTGCCAGGACACAGCCACGTCAGAGATGAGAGAGAAGTGGGAGGGAGAACAGAAGAAAGACTGCCAGAGAGAGACAGGGGAAGAGGCGACACAGCGCAGCAGGTGACGGAGTTGGAGCTGCAGGCTAAGAGGAAGAGAGGACGGAAGAGAAAACACAGTGACTCGCCCTGTCATCAGAGGTAAACACCTGAGCTGGTTGACTTGAAAATTCAATACAACCACTCACTACTGTCCTATTAACCCATCGTTTTCAGCACTGTGTGCTAAACCAGTGCCTTTCTCTCTTTCTTTTTCCTCTCTGTCATTCTATCTCTCTCTTCGTGCTTTCCTTTTTAGCGTCGCTGAGGATAAATCCGAGTGCGACGCCCTCCCTGAATGCTTTAGTCAATCAGATGTCGACCAGGCTCCGTCCCAGCTGGTAACCGTCCAAAGAGAGGAAAAGGCCGATGGTCCTCCCAGGAAGAAATTCCTGAGGGCAGGTCTTTACTCTGATGATTACAAAACTACAGAGTGAGTTGACTGAATCCATAAACAAGCTATTATAATGGCTTTTTTTCTGTTATCTGTTCTTTCTTTTTTGTTTGTTTGTTCACATATTTATTTATATATTATGTGTCTTTCCTAGCCCCCCCTCCCAAACCCAGAAGAACTGCAAAGAGAACATGGAGTACACTCCAGGGGAGAACGAGTACAGCCTTTTACCTGCTCCCATCCATGTCGGTGAGTATGTAAAAAAATGTAAACACTGCTAGCGTGTACTATGTTATTGTAGTAACTCAGCTAAGCTCACTTTATCTTTTTCAGGGAAGTACCTGAGGCTAAAAAGAATTCATTTCCAGCTGCCCTATGATGTGATGTGGCTCTGGCAGCACAACCAGGTACAGTCACACCACGTTGGAGTTTGCAGGGCACGAGCCCAAAGCCTCTTTGGATAGTTTTGGAGCTTTAAAAAAATGTACTAGGATCTAACTTTCATGTTGTTTGGTTACAGCTTCACCGGCAGCCTGCTGTCCCCCTGAAGAGGAAGCGGCGTTACTGTGAGTTGCTGCTATTACAGTGTCACAGTAGTTGTTAGATGCCATCAGGTTTAGCTGATTTGCCGGATCAGTTCTTTCTTACCGTGTTTCTTTCTCTCTGATTCACTCAGGCCGGCTGAAAGAGAGGACTGCATCATCTCAGCAGACAGCGGTGAGTTTTTTGCTGCTCGTGGTTATTTGATTCCAGCGATGAATGTTTTTGCAATAATCTGTCCCGAAGCTTACACGCATCTCTGCATTTATTGTAAAGGATGAGAGCTCGAGTGACATTACCAGCTTGTTCCCGCACCTTGACATGGAGCCTTTGACCAGCAGCGAGAGGTATGAGAAAACACGGCGACTGGCGTTTCACATTAAACTATTTGTTGCGATATTATTAAACTAATGTCAGCGGTTAATGTTTCTCCATTTGTGCCGGGCCAGGAGCTTTGTGGTGAAGCACCATGTGTTCCTGGTGAGGAACTGGGAGCTGGTGAGAGACAGACAAATCCGGATGAGAATAGAGAGGGAGAGAGAACGAGACGCAGAGGAAGAGGGAGAGGGTGAGGAGGGCGACTCACGACATCTGTCCTGTGAAGGAGCCAATGGGGACGACAGCCACATCAAGTCAGGTCCATGAAGCAAGTGTGTGTGTTAGTTTTTGTTTCTGTAGGTGTTCGTGTATGCCCCTGTGTATGTGGTTTAAACTCTATACATTTTCATTTTTACCGAGCAGACTTCTTTCGGTGTCTTGTCTTTTCCTTCACGTGTGCATGTATGTGTATGTGTGTGCCGTACAGCCCGCCGTCCCCACAACTGGCTTGTCTCTGCATATCATACTCAGCAGCAAAATCTAAGTGGTTTTCCAACCACAGAATTCAGCCTGCAGAAATGTTTCCCCATTTCTGTCATCCACCGCTGGTGTCCAAGAACCCAGCAGGCATCAACTTTCCCCATTAACAGTGAAACCACACACAGTTTCCATCAAAGACTCCATGACTGATTGCAGATAGAAATCAAGGGGAAATAAGGACACTTGCATAATTACAGACATTTCTGTAAAAGAAACAAGCGCAGTTTTCTTTCCCTCCTACGTCGCCTTCGCTAACATACAGAAAACTCTTTGGCCTTTGACCCTCAGATCATCCAGTGGGGGTGGAAGTGACGGTTATCAGCAGTGACCCCCACCATGAAAGTCAGGACACCTCCAGCTCGTTCACTGCCAGCCCCTGTGTGAGTCAACAAATCTACAAACATTAAAAAAAAAAAAAAACATTTTATTTTAACAATGCAAAAATTCCACAAGGATAAAAAAAAAATCTGCTTTTGAAATTAACTGTGCATACTTGTTCACTCCAGCCCACCAAAACCCACAGCAGACATGAGGAGGAGGGAGAGGAAGAAAAACAAGGGGAAGGAGAAGTTTGCAGCAGAGAGCAAAGGAGGAAACGGCTGAATGATTTACTTTTGAACCTACAGCATTCATAAGCTAAAAAGAGGGGGTAAGTGAAGTGTCTCCCACTGAAGCAGAAGCCAGAAGGATGTGTACTGTTTAGTTGACAGTATCTTTTCTTTTGTGTAGGTGGGACCACTCTGAGAAAGGGACCAGGGCCCACCACTGGACAGATGAACTGATGTCACAACGCTGCTGTTAACAATAGCAGTCCCACAGAGACGAAGCGAGAAACAGGAGACGAGATCTGGCGAATTATACCAGCTAAAAATGCAAAAGAAAGACATCTCAAACGCTGACAGATGAGTGTGTTGAACCTAGCTTTCTGAAGGGCATCCACATCAAGGATGAAACCATGGCAACACATCTTTTGTCCGAGCGGTGAGGGATGAGAGAAACAGAGATAGACTGTCCCGTATGAAAGAAAGAAAGAAAAAGAAAGGAAGAAACAGACCAGCTGAAATGAATTTGCACTAGTGCTGATTGAACAAGCACACTAAAGACTGTATGTATGCTGAGTGGACACACTATAAACACACACATACTGTACACTTTGATTGCTCTTACTTCAGCACCTTAAGCAAATTTGGGAAAGACGGACATTGCAGGGAGTTTGGATATGGACTTATATGGTACTCCGCATTTCAGCTCCAACGTTTCCAAGAGACGAGGAGCTCGCAAGCTGCCCAGAGCAATACAAAATCTAGCCTGGGCCCTAAGTAGGTCAAAATTGAACGCTCATTTAGTTGTTAAGCTTTCAAAGTCACATTGCACCTTTGGGAAAATGACACGAGAGGAGACGTGAGCCAGTTAAAAGCTGTTGAGACAGTGTTAGAGGATTTTCTTCACTTTACCAAGACAGTGTCTGCTATGTACCAGTGAATAGGCAGGGGAGGGGGGAGGG
>VUQR01011482.1:25396-50681 GCA_015108515.1 Hemichromis elongatus
CGGGGGGGGGGGGGAAAAGGGGGGGGGGGGGGGGGGGGGGGTGGAAGAGGGGGGGGGGGGGGGGGGGGGGGTGGGTGCAGATTGCTTCTGATGCACATAAAGCACAACAGATGGTGTTATGCCTTTAACTCAAACTGCAACCGAGCCTGTGTGAAATATCCCTTTCAGAGTAGTGCAGCTTTACCATAACCTCTCAATACTCACCTAAAATATATATATATACTTTATAATTATTTATTTATTTTTTAGTATTGTTTAAGTGCAGCAGTTATGGTCACATGATGAGAGAGGTATAGCCAATAGGTACCAGCCCCTCTTTGTCTCCCTGACGGCAGCGAATCCAGTCTTGATCCACGCCTCCTAACACCACGAGCTCCTCCCCTTTGCGGAAGGTGAGCTCCGAACCGGATCCAGCGTGGTCACACAGCGTTCGCACTGACCTGTGACAGAAGAAACTGTCTCAGTCGCAGCGATGAACGTTTACACCAGCCACAAACAGTAATGTCAGCACATGATGTCAGACGGGATGAGTCACAATCAGGTGAGTCACCGTTTACAAGACTTGAAAATGATAACAGCAGCTATTCTGGTATCTCTGTTAGAACCTCTGCCGCCCTTTTCTGTGCGGAAAAATCTCGATTTGCAAAAGAAAAAACACAAAAATAACTGCGTCACCCACCGTGACCATGTTAGTTTTTTGAAACCAGAGAAGGGAAATCTGGGTGAAAAATAGAGGACACTGTACACTCACAAGGCAGACAAACCCTATCATCTAATTTACTCTGGATGGAAATGTAAAATTTCACTTGAAATGAGAGATTGAGACCATAAAATCATTAGGAAAACTTACTGATATAGGGGGTCATTTCAATATAGGTCATATCAATGTATTTAAAAACTTTGAAAGAGAATCAGTGTGTGAAAACAGCAGTGCTGCATCAATGATCCTCATCACTCCTTGGCATCATGTTATGTCTGCTGTACCTGAGCGGTCTGGGTTTGTCCTTCATCTCCAGTGTGTCGACATCTTTTTCTGACTCTGATCCAGTCTCTCGCACAGTCTCGGGGATCCTTCTTAGCATTGGTGTGGAGCTGCTGCTCACTATTCGGGTCAGTGCGGTGACACCAGGTGCAAACCACTGAGAGGGACGTCTGAGGAGAAAGATAGATACTTGGAAAATTACAAACAGGCATGAGTCACAGACAGTTGTCTTCAGAAGCTGATTTAATTTATTCAACTGAGCTATGTTTGTCAGTAAATCCAATTTCTGTAGTCTAGACTATGTAATAACTATTACATATTTAATGACTGACCTGGTTGGTAGTGTGTGACCTGTTGGGCTGCTGGGAGTTTTAGAGGCTCCAAAGAGCCGGCCCAGACCCCAGGGAACCTGAGTACCACCGCTGACTGGACTGTAGTCACTTCCTGCCTGAGCCTGGAGATCTGGCAGATCTGTGTTCATCTCATCCTTCTTCACCGCAGACAGGCTCAACTCAGTCAGATTCTGACTCAGTCGGCCTCCCCAGCGCACCACAGCACCCCATCCCTGTTGAATTACCTATAAATTAAAAAAAAACAAAAAAAAAAAACAGATACTGAATGTATTTCTGCATAATTGCACAATCATCACTGAATAAAAAGGCAAAGGAGTTGATCGCTTGTGGCTACCTGTCCTGCCTGCTGCGCGAGGCTGTCTTCCTCAACATTCAGAGGAGGCAAATCTTCAATTTCTTTTTCCTGGACCCACAACAGTTGAGGACTCGTCTCCTCCTGAGTGACCGAAGCCCTTATGGGTCCAACACTGGTGTCTGTTGACGCTCCCGATTCTCCATTTTCTGAATTAGCCACAGGTGATGATTTAGCATCTTTAGCTGCCTGATGATCTGGGCTTCCAAAGTCTACTTCTGAGAGGTTTTCACTGTATCTGCTGCCTGGAGTTTTGCATTGAGACCCATTTATTGCTGTCTCCTTTGTTGACAGCTGGGATCCAGAATCTGGAAAGGGAGGGCTGGGGATCTCTGGCCTGTGATTCTCTGGCTCTAAATGGTGGTGCTGGAAGAGCAGGTCGAGGTTGAAGGTGAGCAGGCTCAGAGGTTGCAACACAAGGAGCAGCTCCTCAAACAGAGACTGGCAGGCGGTCTGCGATAGACGCATAAAAGAGCTGGGGTGGTAATAGGTCTCCAGCACATCTGAGAAAAGAGAGAGCGCGTGAGAGAGAGGTCACTGTTTCAGTATTTACATTCATGCTTGTAACCAGGGTGTGAGATGTGAAAAAACCAAAGGAGCAAAAAGATTTGCACCACGACATGAAAACACCAATGTAACAATGTAACGTTTACAGAATAAACACAAATCCACAGCTTTTACAAGAATATTGTCATAAATTTTTTTCAATTAATATAATATGAGATATAATATGAGAAATAGAGAAAAAATAACAGTCTCTAAGGAAATATTAATGTTTTCCTCTCAATCAAACACAGCAGGAAAAAAGGTTTAACATGCAAGAATAAAGTCCCACATCCAATTAATAGTATTTGGCCATTAAGCTTCAATCTTTTAAAAGAAATATGCACAAATTCCAACAGAACAAAATGCTGTTAATTTGAAAAATATTAAAAAGCTTAATTATTCCTGTATAGCGCACACCTTCACATCAAATCTGCTCCGCGCCTCGCCTTCCTTCTCTCTGGATGATTCATTTACTGAATCAACAGGGGATTTTCGAGTTTGAGGCTTAAAAAATGTGTAAAAATGATTCTGGGTGCCAGTTTTGCAGGAAATTTTGAAGTCACTGTTCAGGCAAGTGTTCTCCTGATACTTCAGTTCATTTCATTTATTCACCAGAGAGGGGAAAATCCCCTGCATCTGCATCCCCACCCTGGCAAACTGCACCCTGCACATAACTACAACAACTGCTGGAAGAGAAGAAACCTTACCACTGCAGGACTGAAGGTAGGACAGCCAGAAGTCAAGAAGCTTGGTACTACGAGACAAAAACAGACAGAAGATGAGTAACGAGGATTCAAAGAAGATACGTGCACAGAAATTAATATGCAGTCTAGGCCAGATTTACTAAGTGGAGCAAATTACCAAATGCAAAAATGTGCCCATGGGAGTGGAAAGTTATGTGGGTAATCTACTAACAATGTGCTAATTTATAAACAAGAATGCAGGCAGTTGATGTCAGCATTCTGCAAGAGCAGGTTAAAAACAAGCAACCCTGACGAGGGTGTAGTAATACAGTACACGTACAGGTTTTACACAAATCCTTCTCTCTAAAAACAGTGAGAGAATCCAGGAAAATGATAAGCAGTTGGAGGAAAATCTATATGTCTTTAATATAAAGGTAAGATAACTCCCCTGTTAGAAATGACTGAAAACTGAGTGTAAACCTAAGGACTGAGGCCCAGGTGGAGCACAGATGAGCTCTGTGTTTCTATAAACTATTCCACCATATAAATCTATGTGTAGCAGCTGACATGCACCATGTGTAGAACACAAATCACCATTTATTGTCTGTGACGTATTGAAAATACTGTTACTGTGCCACTATGTGCATGATCTGCTTTTTTGTTTCTTGCAGGCTGTAGGAAGCACTAAATACCTATTACAGTCAATATTACATATTGTAAGATTAAGACAGTTTGCTACAACACTAACAAAGATCCCGTTTTCATTTCAGCTCCACATTTCAATATAGTATGTAATAGCTCTGATAGAGAGAAGCAAAGAGATAAATAAATAAACTGAACTGAAAACCATGAGCTCACTCTAAAAAATAACTCTGTATTTAACATCGGGACTCTCCTCCTTCAGTTTACTTCAGTTCAGTTTGATCTAGTTAGGCTCTGTTTCATCCAAATACCAGTGTTACTACCGACCGCAATGTTAAGACCGAGCGAAGGTTTACAGGACGTAGCCAAAAGTTTTACACCACACTCACAGCTTTGACCCATCCACCCATGTCATTACGTACCAGCACTGGTAACTTATCATCTCAAATAAATGAACACTCCTAATGAAACTATCACAACCACACCAGGCACAAAATAAGTCTTTTTTTCTATATTTAATTTACTGCAATTTGAGGTAAAATGAATGCCAACAAAGGTTTTTGTGCTTGCACAGAACCATTAGTAAATCTGGCCTTAGGAGTGCAATAATAAAATGAATAAAGCGCTCTATAGTTGTCAGTGAAGATCAAGGATTGTTAACAGCCACTGCTTACTTCAGTAGGCCGAGGAGGAATGCGTTGAACCTATGTTTGCTCTGTCTGAGCTGGGGTAGCTCTCCAACTCGAACTTGCAGGTTAAACAAGGCATGAGTTTTAGGACCTTGGAAGATTGTTTGGGAGGAAGAGGATAAAATGCACAGAGAGAGAGAGAGAGAGAGATCAATGAAGGACCTTACAGAAGTGAGTGAAAAATTGCTGTGAAGCTTGGCACTCGTAGGCCAATCAATATCTGTGTCCTGGTGTTCACTTTATTCAGCATTTTAGACGATAAAATCAACAACTATTGACTGATCTGGGAGAAAAGTGGAGACAGACGAATTGCAGAGTTTATCACTATCAACCAGGAAACCAAACCTCAGAGGAACAACGGGATAATATCTAATTCTTAATATCCATGACTATGATGCATGGTATGCTACCTGCCCTGGCTGAGGCCTGGACCAGACTCCAAGCGGAGTTTGGCCTCCTGCCTGCAATCAGGTCACTCTGGTAAGGTTTCAAGCCATCAGTCAGCAAGCTGTGAAGGGCGGGGCAGAGGCACTGCAGCACCAGACGGCCCAGTGACGGATTTATAGCGCTGTCTCCTGATAAGGCCTGAGGAGAGGAGAAAAAAGGAGGGGAGCACGGTTTGGGGAAAAAATGGTGTTGGGTCAGGAGGACGATGTGCAGCGATTGGGAGAGATAGGGAAAGAAGATGACAAAGAATGACTCAAAGGGAGAGGGAGGGGTGGAAAAGGGGGAATTGTGTGGTGATGATCAAAATGATGTAATGAGGGATGATTTGGGTGGTGAGTGAGCAGCAAGTTGACAAAGAAATTCGTGTGACTGAGAAACTGGGTTATCCTAAGATATTCTAGTACCCTGTTAACTGAGGAAGACTAGAGGAAGGCACACAAGTCAAAACAAGAAGGAGGAGGGGAAATATTTACAAAAGTAAACAATAAATTCAATACATCACAACGTTTAACCAAAAACACATGGATTATAAATGATGACTGACAAATGAAAAAGCACACATTTCTTCTAGCTACTGTCATCACTCCAGCAGGTACTGACCTTCTGAACCACAGTCCTCGATGAACTGAACTGGGCCAATATGGCTTCCACTGCCACACTAACTGCACCCACCAGGGCTAGAGAGGAAAACCGGGGGTAAAAAAAAAAAAGAAAAAACAAAGAAAAGAAGCTAATCAGTAAAAGCAACCGCTGGTTAGAAGAGCGTGCACGGACAAACAAATGCGCATCCTCCATGTGTACATCCAATCCCACCTTTCTTTTCGTGCAGGCACAGAGAGGATAGGCCAAGACCTCTCATTGGATGCTTCACATCCTCGCCCATCCAGGGTGTGTCTGTCTTCAGCACAGAGCCAGCGAATGAAACACTGCGAACAGCTGACAGCGATGGTAAACAAAAACAAATAAACATATATTGCAATTACTTTGTATGCAAGTGTCAAAAAAAAATGCAAACTCACAAACTAAAGAAACAAAACAACTAAAATATTAGCATTATTAGCAGGAGCAGTTAAGCAATGAAGGAGCCAAATAGAAGCAGATGGAAGCAATCGTTACTGCTGACGACAAACAGTGAGTGAGTACATCCTGTAGGATTACTGTGATGAGGTTTTCACAACTGGATCTGTGAACACAACTTTTTGTCTGCTTCAGGGCTAAACAGGATCCCATGCAATTAACCTCAACTCACACAAACACAGTTATACAAATACTCACATTCTTAATATAAGCATACACGGAGGAACTGCAGAGCTAGGAACAGACAAGTGTAGGAACTACCACAAGAACCAGGTCAGAAGAAAGTACAACCATGTGCAAAGGGTAGGTGTAAACTACATTTTGCTGTTTATATAAATGTATTTATATAAACTAGATCGATAAATGCAAACGTGTACAATTAACAGGATGCTGTGGATCTTAACCGAACACACAGAACAATAAAAATGAAAACTTTATTTATTTATTTATTTATTAGCGTCACATCATCATCAAGCAGCTACTTGAGGTTCGCTTTGCATGAAATGCAAATGTGTCTATGTTGGCACACCATGCAAAATCAAAAAGACGACAAGAACAACACCGGACAAAGAGACAGACAGGTGGAGAAAGACAGACAGAGGGAGAGAGACAGTGATGAGAGTGACTCTAGACACCTTGTGACAGAAACAGCTGTTACCCTTCTGAAGGCCCTTTGCAGATTTGAAAGGACAGAGCAGATAAGACATATCAGATGGCCTGCAGGGACGCACCTTCTGATATATAAAACAGCTACAGTTACCTAGTTCTTTCAAATCTGCAAACCCCCAGGGGGGTAGGTGACACAAGCGTGTAGGCCACCACATCCAGACGAGAGAAGAGAGACAGAAACAGAGACAGACAGACAGACATGCAAGCAAGATGTCAGACAAGGAGAGAAAGTGTAAGATGTATGGAGAGAGAGAGAGAGAGAGAGAGAGAGATCTTACTCGTCACGTGTGACTGCAGAGGAGCCTGGTAGAGTTTCGGGGGTAGGGGGGGTGCCCTGGGGGGTATAGGAGGATAGAGGTTTGGATAGTAGAGGGGAGCAGCGAGGGCAGGCAAGGTGTGCGAGCGGGGGAAAAGCGGGGAGCTGAGGGAGGAGCCTGCTGCTCCAGGAGGGGGTGCTCCAGAGCGATGGGGAGGGGATAGGGCTCCGATAGGAGAGAGGCGTGGGGGAGCCCCCCTGTGAAGAGGGCAGTTCTTAGGGTGGTACAGGTAATAGGTGGGGAGGGGAGGGAGCTCCTTGGATGTCCTAGCCTTGATGCTGTCCTGGTCTTTGAGTGAGCGGTTCTCTGATTGCATCGAATCCCTAGCACCGATGCTGTTTGAATACATCATCATAACATCAATATTCTTATAGGGTGTGGTGCAACCTGGTCCTTCAGTGGTGCTGCTAACAGCGTCATTCTGCTTCTCTGAATCACTTTGGTAAAGGGAGTCAAGATTGCAGATTGAGTCGGTTGCAAAGTCCCTTTCATTCGTTGTGGGATCGCTGTTATATCGGTAAGGTGAATGTGTGTTTTGCTTAAAGTTATCCCCACAGTCACGTGGATACTCTACGTCAAAATCAGCTGGGGATTCATCTTTAAACCCAGAGCTTATAACAGAACTCGATTCATTTCTGTGGATAAAAGTTGAGTGGACAGCAGGGGTGCATCGTGTGTTTCTGTGTGTGTCTGTGGGCCCTTGGCCTACATGACTGCGGGGCCTGGGATCTGCAAGGGGGTGGGAGTAGCAATAGCCTGGGCGAAAGGAAGGGATAGCGGTGTGGAGGAAGTAGGGTTGGGAGGACTGGGCGAGGGAGAGCGGGGGTGAGGAAACTGCTTAGTTCAAAGGGAGAAAAAGGCCAAAAAGTGCAGGAGTTCGGATGAAGAGGGCAGACGCACAAGCATAAATGGTGACGAGGGAGAGATGCCAAAATGGAGACAACCGAATGGAAACAAACCAAATGGGATGGATAATTGAGAAAAACGAGGAAGATAAAAGTAAGAAAAAGGTGGCAAAGAAATGGGAAGGAGAAAGAGATGCAGAACATGTTAGTGTCTGTTGAGAGAAAAAAAATGCACATGTGTATTCCAGCAGTCATCTTCAAAACACCATGCAGTATTTATACCAGTCAAACGGCTGATTGACAGTTACACACCGACGGTGCATGGAAGTCAATGGAGCTGATTTATGAAAAGCAATAAACACAGTCCTTCGCTTAGGAGAGGTCTGACATGACAGGAAATGACACGGAGGCTGTAAAAGAATAATTACGGAGCCATCTCACAGCTGCACGGTAGAAGGACTCAGTCTATCATTCACTCGCTTAATTCATCATAATTAAAATGCCATTCCCGAAGAGTCATCATACTACAACACGTGTAAAGAATCCACGTTTTCTTTGTGACGTCAGATTTCTGTTTGACACCTGAGAGTTATGAGTGTTAACCACAGTCACTGACTGATGTTGCTAAACGTTTTGTACTTTACTGCAGTGCGTGCTGTCATCACCTCCGGATCACCTTCTCTCTCACTCTCGGCTTTTAGTTTCTATCTCTCTCTACCTTCTTCCCCACCACCCCTCCCTTCTCCACTAGTACAGCAGAAACTGTACTGCTGAGTCAGTCAACAGATAACAGATTTCTGTTCCTTTCTGCTCAATCATCAGGCCCACCTTTGTGGAAATTCACAGAGTGGCACCACGACTCTCATTACACTGTATTTACCTTCAACTACAAAAGGAGCTAGAAAGCAACCATACCTTGGTTAGACTTGAGCTGTGTGTGAGCTGCAACAAATATATGATACTTCCTATTTTTCTGACAGTGGCTCGCAGCAATTGGTCCATGTACTAAGATCCACCCCTTAAGCTCTTAAAGGTGTATACACCTATCCCACCCAAACGTACCTCACTGCAGTAGGTTTGAGAAAATTCCTGAAACTTTTGCAAAGTAATCCGCTGGAATTTTTTACCTATAAATCATTTAGAAAAAATAACTCAGTCACTTGGTTTTAAATACCCTGCTGTACATGGACACTTTAGTTTTAAGTAGCCTAATGTAGCACCATATGAGCTAAGTAACTTGATCTGAGCTATCTGCGCCGCTCCAGGGAGCAAAGGGTGGGGCGGTGAGGAGGAGACAGGATAAGTAAAAAGCACATAAATGCCCCAAAGCTAGGACTGAAAACTATTAAAGAAGCCGAAAGAGAGGGGAGAAGGAAAATATTTTTGGAGGCCCACAAAAAAATAAGAAAAGACAAAAAAAGAAAACAGGAAAAAGTCGGATTTAAAGTGAGGAAGATAGTGAGCTCCATTATTCCTCTCCCCCTCAATCTGAAGAGTGAATGAATAATTGAATAAGTCTGTGATGACATCACGAGCTGATAACCTGTACAGGAAATATTTGCTGGAAAGTTTCCAACCTCCCCTTTCTCCTCATATTACCTTCACAAGCCTCATTGTATTCTTCCATCTCTTACTGTTGTTCTCACATTTCTTACTCCCCTTTCTAAAATCACCCTGTTTATCCCCTGCCATCACATCATTGCATCATCCTTTTCTGTGACTCATGTTTCCGTGCCATCTCTCTTCCGTGGCTCCATTTATCATTTCCACAAATGAGTGTTTTTTTTTTAAATTTCCCTTAGCTTTCTGTTCTTTTTATTGTAATGTCAAAGGATATTATTTGTGCATCACTGAAGAACTGAGCAAGACGACTGTTAGTGTGCCTTTTCCCCATCTGTTCCTCTCCATCATCTGCCTGTCCCAGATCTGTTCTGTCATCCAATTTGCTCTGACTTATTTTTGTGTGTTTACTTGCTTCTATGCACATTCACAGGCAGGAATGTACCTTGTGTAATTGAATATAACTTCCAATTTACTACCATTAAAATCACACTCACCTGTAGTTCTTGATTCAAAGGTCCGTCCTCCATCAGCTTGTCCTCTCACCTCCACCTCCTCCTTTTGTTTGTCCGTCCCTTCTTTTTCATCCTTCTTAATTTCCTCCCCCTCCCACTCTCTGTCCAAGGTCCACAGGCTGCTGTCACTGACTGAGCAGCCAATCTTCTGTGATGGGCACAACTCTAGTTGCCCCCCCTCCTTATCAGCTCTCTGGAGCATTTCCTGCAGAGCAGCCATTGAGGTGAGGGCTGGCGGCGGCTGCATGAAGAGGGCCTGAGCCTGAGAGGTGTACTCCCACTGGCTGCCATCACTTCCCTCCTTCTGTTTCCTCCACTTTAAGTTGTAGAGTATATCTGGATCTGGAGTGATTATTGTGGGGTCAGGATCAGGCTCAGTGATGACCTTAGTCGGAGGAGAGGCGCTCTTGTTGCGGAAACGCAACTCTTTAAAGGTTGTGACCTTTGGAGCTGACCCCGGAGAGCTACCTGACGAATTGGGTTTCTTTGGGGTTTCCACATAAGCTTTTCTCTTTTCTAGGGATGGCAGTTGTGGTGGGGCTTCGCATTCAGGTGTGAATGCTATCAGCCAATCAAAACGCTCAGGTTGTTCAGAGTTAGCAGGCAGAGTGCTGACTTTGAGGGATGGCAAAGATGGAGGAATGGGTGGCAGGGGGCGAGGGGGAGGAGGAGGCGGCGGAGACTGTGGTGGCTCAGCAGAATAACGGGAAGCCCCAAAGCTCACATTCTTTGCTTTATCTTCACGTGTATTGCTTAAACTGTAGTACTGGTCGAATGCCAAGCCAGTGTTTTTCTTCCTTCTCCTTGCCATCTCAGTAAATGACGTTGTTCTCTGTGTCTCTCTGCCCTCCTCTTTCTTTTTGCTTTCTTCAGCTATATCTGCTTTTTGATCTCTCTCCAACTTTTCAGTGCTAATCCATCTATCTCTGGCCACCAGCTCTGTGTCGGGCTCACTTTCCTCTTCTCTGTACCGTATACTGAACTCTTGTGACTCCAGAGATTTAGGTTTCATGAAATTATCTCCATCTCCCTCATCTTCTAACCCCCCGACACAAACGCCAAGCTCAGGGCTGAGTTTGAGGAGCTCGGCTTGGGTCAATCCAGCAAGCATGAGCAGTTTTCGAATCTCTACATCCAATGCATGGAAGGATGGCGGAGGAGGCAGCGCAGGTGGAGGGGGTATGGCAGGAGGAGAGGAAGAAGAAACTGAAATAACAGGTGGAGGAGGGAGAGGTGGGGGGCGGGTGGTAGGTGGCGGGAGGGACATGGGGGTCTTTTCCTGTTCGGCTTGAAGAGCAGCAAGGCGCTGCGCTTCCTTCCGGGCGAGGTGTCGCTTTCGAGGTGGAGGGATAGGAGGTGTTGGGGTAGGGATAGAGGGAGGTGGAGAAGGGGTGGTATAGAGAGTGAGGTAAGGAACTGGCTTAGAAGCAGGGAGAGGAGGAATGGATGGTGGAGATGAAGGTAGGGATTTCTCACACCTAAAAGTAGTGAATGTGGGGGATGCGGAGTTAGGTGAGAAGGTAGACAATGTAGGAGAGGTGGAAACAGCCATGGAGGTTGTCTCTCTGCTGATATTTATGTAGGTGTGGAGGTCCGAGCTCACGCTGGCATGTCGCGCTGGAGGTTTTGGGGGTCTTGGTGGAGGCTCAACAGGGGAAGGTGTGAGGGAATCTGGAACAAGGGGATCTTCACAGTCTGACGGAGCGGTTAAGTCGACCCCAGCATCCGAAAACTCCTGAGATTCTCCCATCGTTCCATCGTGTGTTTTATACAGCTTCCAGGGAATGTCAATGTTGCCCATTTCATCCATGACATCCGAAAGGTCCTGCTCATCCAGGTCTCCAAGATCAAGTCCCTTCTCGTGGAGTCTGGCAATGTAGGCCAGTTTTACTTCCCTATTCACTTTTTCCAAACGATCCAGGTGATCTAAGCGATCCCGCAGAACATCCCAGTGCTGTTCCCCGTCCAGATCCCAGCGAGCCACTTGGATCACCTGGCTGAATCGCTCCATTTTCCCAAATTCTCCGACCGATTCTAAAAAGTCAAGCAAGCCTAATTTGGTGACCTCAGAATCACCTTTGACTCCTAAGTAGTCAGGGGAAGGTGAGTCAAGCGCAGAAGGGTAACCCTCATCTGGGGAGCAAGGTGGACTCGGGGAATGAGATGTTAGACAGAAGGGATTTCGGTTCAAGGGGAGGGACGGAGGGGAGCGAGCAGGAGGCTTGCTATCAGGGCCTTGTGGGAGAGAGTGGTCTTTGGAGGAAAGAGAGACGGACAGAATGTCTTGATCTTGGGAAGAGCAGATGGAGGCAGATTGATCGGCACAGTCAGACTCCAGATCAGAACAGGAGCTGATGGAAGTGGAGGAAGAGGAGGTAGAAGAGGAGAGCGAGAACTCCAGGAGGGAGGGGGGACAGTCGCAGCACGAGGGGACCAGGGTGTCATCGTCTTCATCGTCATCGTCATTGTTATCTTCCTCTTCATCGTCAATCTCAATATCCCCGCTGCTCTCTTCCTCATCATCTTCGTGCACCTTTGCATTTTTCTTATTGTCTACTTCAGTGTTTTCATCTGAAATCTTCCCTTCATTTTCCAGACTGGCAGCAGGGCAGGCAGAAATCTCCATCTGGGCCTTTGCCTGTGCCTGCTCCTTGGCCCCGGTCCCATCCTGCCTCAGGGGCATCGGGGCAGGTGGAGGCGGTAGCTGCAGTTGATGTCTGAGGGAGATGGTGTTGTTGTTGTTGTGGTTGTGGTTGAACATGCTGTTGTTGTCCTGCGGGGATCGTCCATCACAGCATAGACACGGGAGGCTCGGCTCGTTGCAGTTCGGGTCAACAGGAAGAACCGAGGGAAGGGGTGGAGGGGGACCAGCTGCAGGTACAATTTGGGTTGCTGCAAATGCACGGGTATTCTTGGGTTTGGGTTTAGCTGGTTTAGAGACAGCAGAACTCTGTTTCTGTGAGTTTAATCTGGACTGGCTTACTGGAGCTCGAGGCTGCACGCCCACTCTGGTCCTGGAGGGAGCGGTAGGGCCCTTGGTGGCCCGGCGTGGGGATGGCGTGGTGATCGTGTTCATGTTTTTATCCTCCCTCTGAAACCCAGGGCCGTGAGACTTTGGTGCAGCTAAGTTATTGGTCCGTCTGCTGACGTCAAAGCGCCGAGGTTTCGGCGGCTGAGAGGACTGCATTGTGGGAATGGGATTTTTTTGGATATTCTGATATATCTGTTGCTATGGAAACAAGTATTGTCGAGCCTCCAAACTATGACGCGCCGTGACAGTCACATCTTGGCGTGACTCCCAAGATCCTGTAACATCAAAGAAGACACACAGTGAATAACAAATATGAGCAGCCTCTCCTCATCAAATAGCGATTTCTTACTCTACATGTGTTTTCATATTAGTTTAAGCTTTGCAGCGAACCCATCATCGAGGCTATTCATTAAAACTCAACTGCTTTTGGGGGTTTTCTGTTCTGTAATTATCACAGCCCGGGAAGTCACACACTGTGACTCACAGTTAGAGTAGCACATCGTCAAGCATTGCCCCTTAAAATAAATAGAATTCTTAGTAGTTAATTTTAATTCCTGTGTGCGTGTGTGTGTGTGTGTGTGTGAGTCCGTGTGTTGGGGTGGGAATTTGTCTTTTTCTTTTTGTATTATAGGTGAGTATACCAATCCAAACAATAAATGCAAAACCAAACCAAAAGTAAAAAACAAACACACAAACAAATACAATAATTAAAACCAAGAATACATATGTGCAGTAGATTACACTGCTGTGTAAAGGGGTGTTACATTATAACTGCACACTTTCACTAAAAGCCTGGTTTACATTGTTTAATTTCTATTATTATTTAGTCCAAACTTTCAAGTATTTATCAAATATATTCATCATGAATAGGTCAAATAAATATTCATTTTTCCTGGAAGTCAAACAAATCTTCTAACACATACAGAGCAACCAGGAACATTTTAGACACGCAGGTT
Source organism: Hemichromis elongatus (assembly GCA_015108515.1). NCBI lineage: Eukaryota > Metazoa > Chordata > Actinopteri > Cichliformes > Cichlidae > Hemichromis > Hemichromis elongatus. Next base: position 39,061 of record VUQR01011482.1, read on the forward strand.
TGATAGAAACACATAAGCCTGTATGATGGATTTGAAAACTAGATATCCGCACGCCATTCTGTACTACAATCAGAAATACATGGAAAAGATTTTCTCTTTCCATCCCACAGCCTCTCCAGCAGTCAATCTGACTGAAAGTGAATCAGCAAGAGTCATAATCAAATAATCACTTAACCCTGTAAGGTCTTAGTCATCATTGATAATCCCTGACCATATGCTGTGGATAAAAATATAAGGGACTTTTTCTCAAAAAAAAAATGTAAACAATTTTTTAGACTTTTTAAGACTGGCTAAGTGGTTCTCTAATGTGGTAGTGGTTTACATCTTTGCCTAAAAAAAATGAAAGCTCCCCAGTTTGATCCTGGAAGGAAATCTGCCAAATTAAACATGAAGAGCTACTCACTGTGTTGGCCCCCTGTGAATAAGAGAGCAGCTAAAAGTAGCTCTATTATTTAGACTACCAGAATTATTTTTAAAGGCCAAAAATTAAATATTCTGACAGCTTTACTGTTAACTTTAGGAATAAGGTTTAGAGGCGCTATGGTAGGTGCTGACACGTCTAAAGAGCACAGCCTGGGCTCATCTGTTTAAAAAAAGTATAGTTATTTTAAATGCCTTTTTTATATGTTAGGGAATAAAATCACTTCATGTTACTATAGTCAGAAATATTATTCGGATCTGGGCACCTGTCCAGAGTAAACCCTACAATTTCTTGGGCAAGCTCCAGCGTCCCTGTGAATAATAATTTCCACATAAACAAAAAAATTACATAGTCATAATGGTAAGATGATGCTTCTGCAAGATACCTGCACAGCTCCTTTCATCTGCTGGTTTCACACAACACCCAACAATTCAAACACCCACCTACACCAAATGATTCCCATTGTAATAATAATTTTCAGCTAATTTATAGTCTGATAACTGTCATCTGTTATGCTTATCTTCACTGGGCTATGATATTCATAGAAATCCGGATAAAAAGAACAAAAATCGTAAATAGAATAGAAAACACACATACCGAAAGCGATGGCTGAACATAATGCACATTTAAGTGGAGCATGAAATAATGATTCAGCGGTAGAGAACAACACCCAGTCTGCTTTTAAAAGCCAATCTACTGAAGGCTATTGCTCACATATTCCTCCACAGTGCCCTTCACATCACTGAAGAATATAAATCACTGGAGTCCCTGTTTACACTGCTAGGCCCTCCGTCGGGATGGCCTATAGCAAACTAAGCCTTGAAATAAAATATAACACAGAGCATACCCTCATATGTAATGCAATCCGTCCTGTGCTCAGAGTTTAACCCTGTATTTATTGATCCCACAGAGCTGATGGAGACTGGGATGGATGGGTGGAGGAGGGAGGAGGGAGTACCCCTAACCCGCATCGCTCTGATAAACGGGCCCATACGCCCCTATTATAACTCAGACAAAAAAAACAAAACATTATTTCCACACTACAATTAGAATAGACAAAACAGTCATTTGCGCATTTACGCAAAGCTATCTAATCCGACAAATGCCGCCGGGAACAGAGGAATTTATTGTCTTATCCTACGCAGTCTCAAGGGGGGGGAAGAGGAGGATTTTCTTACCTGACTGTCTTATGTAGGTTCGTTTCAAAGATATCTACGTGCACGATAAAGCTGATAAAAATACACTTGACTCACATTCAGATAAAGATGGATGAAGGTCTCCATCTCGTCGGGCTCTCTCACATCCCCAGTCCGTGAGAATGTGAATCTCGAACACCCTCAGCATCTGTCTTCTCGCGAGCATCCAGCACCCCCTCCCTGCCTCCCCCGATCAAACCACACCCCTTACCCCTCGCCTTATCGTTACGCTCAGTTAATCTATAACCTAAAGCTTTACCTCCTTAAAATAATGAGTCTCAAGTGTTTAGCCCCCAAATATCCTGCTTAATGCATTTAGTGATTATTTTAACAGAAACTTAACTCATATTCAAAAAAGCTCATATTTCATTGATTTTAATTGCGATTTAAATACATACATATATATATAAGTAGAAAAAGATTAAATTATTATCCCCTCCAAAGACACACACACACAATAAATAATTTCTATTTGTACACAATAACAAAATTATTTCAGAAATAAAATGCTATGATCAATATTATTAGCCTGATGAAAAACTGATCTGAGTTATATCACAAACCACTGCTTGTGCAATGACGTGCTCTGATTTTGTAGTGCTCAAAGCTAAAACTAAAGTTTATCTTTCAATTTACACACAGTATAAAAATATCTGCAAGGGTTTGAGCTGTCGCTCGAGTAAAAATCATGGCAAAAACAAAAGATATTAGTTATGAGTTGAGAAAAAGAATTAATCATGCTCACAAAGCAGTAGATTGATAAAAAGTTATTACAGAGCTGGAGTGTCAAGAACTGGGAGAACTGGAGTGAGAAGTCTCAAGAAATGTCAAGCAGTCAGCAGCAAAACTAGGTGTGGGTCATTGTTTTGTTTTCCAAGTTGACGGTAACCTAAAACATTTGTTGCCTCTGGTGAAGAACTGCTTCCAGAAGGCCAAAGTGAGCATTACCGACTGGTCTGCACAAAGCCTTGACTTGAATCCTGTTGAAAACCTGTTGGGAAGACCGGGGTCCATGCCAGAAGACCATGAAATCTGGAGGAGCTTAAGACCTGGGCTGAGATTGCTCAGATGTATGTGAGGCTTGTTGAAAACTAAAACTGACTGCAGCCTGCTCTCTGGAAAATTGGATACACAATTGACTATTAGCATCAGAGTAGCTAATAATTTTGATTCATATGAACAAAGTTAAATAACATAAGCATACAAAATAAAACTAGGATGTTTGGAAAAGCTGTGCTAAAAATTCCTTTGTCTCTTTAACAACACAACAGGATTCATAGGGGGAGATAATAATGGTCCTCATCTGTATTAATATTAGATTAATGCTGATTCTAAATTGCCTGCAGTTCTGTAATGAAGCGGGTTGTTTAATATAAAAATAGCGTGCTTTATCAATTGGTTAAATCTGCAACCATACAAAAGGATAAATTGTACACAACCACGTTTGTTCATATAGTATATATTATTTATTAAAAGCAATACATTCTTGGCTAGAGCAGACTTTAAACACTATAAAACATGTGGAACAAAAAGGCTGGTCAGTTTTCATCATCTGTCCTCTGACGTCAGGATTCAAATATCTGCCGTCCCATTTATTACGCAATCAAAAAAACAAAACAAATATTTATCTATCATCCCTCTCATGTGTTCCTCAATTCAGGAAAACACTGAAGTTAAATCAGACCCTTTGTGATTCACTCCAAAGTTATCCTTCTGTTAATCAGATTCCTCTGACAGAGGACATCGTCTATTAAACAGTCAAGGTCCTGACTGGGTCACATACACTGATGAAGTCAGAAACACATTATCTAAATAAGAGAGGCCCTGTTTGTGCGTATTCAAAGAGTTACAACGGAACCGGACTTGTATATTTGACGCTGTTAACATATTTTCTACAAAGCAGCCCTCTCACTTGTTTCTCTTGTAGATTTTTTTGGCAAAATTGAGGAAAACAGAGTGAGGAAGGTTTTGAGCGTGGCTGGCGATGAGTTTCTGTAGGCGCTGGTAGCTTTCCTCTTCATATTTTTGGTACAACGATGGCATCTGCAGGCTGTTGTACAGTGCTTTGACCTTTTCCACACTGGCTTCATCATGTTGTCCATAACATCCCTGAGGAGGAGATAAAAATGAACTTGTTAAAAATAGCAAAGGACTCTAGTCACAGGTCTAAACAAGGTGGGAACAGATAAATGTCAAAGAAATAAAGGTGTAGACGTTTTAATACTGACTTAAACTTAAACATCAGGGGAATTTTCTGGATCTGCTAGTAACCAAGTTTCAGCTAAACAAAGTTGTGGGTAGGATAAGCAATTTTATGTCATATGACGCAAATAGAGTTGAACCACTACTCGACTAGAAGCTAGTATTGATTTCTTACAGGAGACGCAAGCTAGCAACGCGAGCTTTAAAGCATAGAGCTACAGCACTGCCAGCGCTAAATCAAGCTGCCGTATAGTTTGTTGTAGTAGGATATATCTCAACTTGTTGTACAACAAGCAGACAATGGAGTAAAACTGTTGACTGGTCTCTGTGCCCATGTGACTGAGGCCCTTGCAACATCTGGCAATGCCAAGCACTTGTTTCTGCAAGCAGCTGACATGAATAATGATGCTTCCCCAGCAGCAGATCTAGATGTTTATTCTATGCTACCGTAGTCTAACGACGGTATACACAAACAGTGGTGACTCTCTTGTCCGTATGAAAACTCTCTTTAGATGAGATGCTATATTAACTCCAAATCACCTCCTTAAGTACAAAGTAAAATTACAAGAATGCAAGGAACAGGGCTAGCTAGAGAGATTTCTACCTTCAATAGACATCTCTGCAACATAAATCTCAATATATCAGTTGATTTTTTAATTTGAACCTTTAAAGGACAAAAAGCAACAACCCAACGCTGCAACATCTTAATTAATTTTCCGTCATCAGAAGAGAATCATTTATTTAATGAGGCCCAACCTCCAGCTCTTCTCTCTGTTTAGGAGTCATGATTTCCAAGGCTGTCACTACCAGCCAGCTGCATTTGTTGTCCTGAATGTCTGTGCCAATCTTTCCTGTCACAGCCGGGTCACCGTAACAGTCCAAGTAATCATCCTGTGAAGGAATACATCAGATGGTTATTAAAACAGAACAGTCAGCAGCGTATTATGCAACATGTACAGCTAATGAATAGGAAACATTATTCTGTGAAGGTCAATGATGAGGAAAGTAGTTACTTGTATTTGAAAGAACTCCCCCATCTCAAGTAAGATGTGCTTAGCATTACTGTGCTCTTCTTCACTGTTGATTCCTGCCTGGAAAAGGAAAAGGTACAGTGTTTTACATCTGTATTATTTTACCTCTATTGTTATGCAATATAAAGTTAACACACTCACCATATACATTGCAGCTGCTACTGGGAGGTAAAATGAGTAAAAGGCAGTCTTGTATTTTACAATTGCTTTATACCTTTAAGACAAAAAAAGAAAAGAAAAAAAAAGACATAAATACTAATTGTAATAAACAACAGTCATCTTTCAACACTCTCCCCCCTTCTTACCTTTCGATGGTGAATCTGTTGAGGTCAATTTGTCTAGGTGGAGCTGTCATGAGATCCAGAGCCTGACCGAGTTCTGTCTGGAAAGTGACCTGAGGGAAAACGAAAGAAGAAAACACGCAGGTTAAATAAAAACTCGCAGTAGCAAAAACGTGATTTTCCGAAATAACTGGTCAGTCACTTAATATGCAAACATTTTGACAGCTGATGAATCATTTGAGACATTTTAATTAAAGAATTAGGAAACTGTTTTGAAAATTTTGTGGTTGTTTTTTTATGACAAACTAAAGATGCAGGCTGAACGAAGCACACGTCAGCGAGATGACAGTGTTGGCTAGAGGAAAATGTTGTAAAGGACATATTTTCCTCTTCCCCCTATGGCAGCTGGGAAAGGCTCCAGCCACCTCCCCACTGCCCTGAACTGGATAAGTGGTAAAAAAAAAAAAAAAATGGATTGATGGATGTTTTGCATTTCTGAGGAGTACTTTCTGGACAGTGGACAATGCTGAAGATGAAGTGTTGAGCTGGATTTCACAATGTAATAATATATTGCTTAAGCTGGACATTTGAGTGAAACCATGCATAACCGCAGTCATAACCTCTTCAGCAGTGTCTCGGTTGGCTTTTAAGAGCCGTTACTGCATACATTTAACGAACAAAGTGATTAATTTGCTGCCAAATGCACAAGCACACTTTCAGCCAAGATGACTCACTTCGTTGAACAGCTCTAGGAGGTGAACATAATAGGGCTGATCCCTGCAATATCTGCGAAGTAGTCTGTAGATTGACCCCTCTAATAGAAAGGAATCATTAATGGCATCCAGACCTATTCCATCCTAAAATTAGAAAAAAAAGGCAGGATTTATATGGGTAAACAGAGGGAACTGGGAAAATAACCACAGCACAAACTCATACTAATCTCTTTTTCTGGAATATATCAAGTCTCACCTTCTTGTACCAGCAGGGCTGCCCTCTCCGAGTCACAGATCCATCCATGATGTCATCTGCCACGAGGAAAAATGCTTGAAGCTGCAAGTAACAGACACACAGTGGCAACACCTAAATTAGAAAACGTAGCACTTGTGCAAAGTGTCAACGCTACAGTCAAGAGTCTGCTCGTGGTAGAAACTATTAAAGAGACACAGAGCTGCATAAGACAAACCTATCAATTTAGTAGAATCCAGTCTCAACGATGATGAAAGATAAATCATGGTTTACCATGATCAAAGATGAGGATAATGTAAATTTATTGGTTAAAATAGTAACAATATTGTTTGTGCCGATTATTGTGGTCCCAAGCCCCTACTGAAGACTGCAGACTTTAAAGGGGGGCATAACTATGTAGTGCAATCTTTTAAAGCAGCTTAACATCTTGGTGCTTAATTATTGAAGAATAGTATTAAAATCATCTGTGACCGACACTGACTTTTAACGGGTAATTCAGCATGCCATACCAAATCCTCACCAGTTCAATGCACCAGCCGACCAACAGGGCCCGCTGCACTGTGTCCTGGGTAAGCTGGGAGGGCGGGACAAGCTCCCTGAGTGAGCCAATCACAGACAGGCCTCGGTTCCTCTTTCCTCCAGGTGTGTTGTATACCAAAACCTTAAAGAAAAACACATATGAACCTCTACGTATCATTGCACCCATCTGCTAAACGAAACAAGAGACCAGTCATACATACTTACCTCTCTCAGTCGTTTCAATGCGTCTGCCAGCACGGGATCTGTAAAGTCTCTCTCTGTGAGCTCCGTGACGAGCTCCTCAAACTGGTCTTCAAACAGCTGAGGGTCTGAAAGCAGAGCCTTCTTGCTGTGCGTCCCATTGCAAACTCTGTCTCCCTGCAAAGACGAAATGCTCAGCAGGTGAGAGGTGTTTCTTGATCTGAGGGGCGAGACGGTCAGCCAAACGGTCCGGATAATTTTATGGGCACTGGAGACCCAACTCAGCAGGCGTCTCATTACCCTTCAATCGTGCAAATGTGCCGACCAGTAACAAACGTTTCTATGCGTAAAGGTAAATCACATGGTTGCTCCAGGTGAAGAACAACCAGGTGACTGGAACACTACCAGGTTACTTTAACACTGCTGGGCCATGGTCTATCCGGCAGAGTGGATTAAGCTAAGAGAAACTATTATTAGCTAGCTAGTTCCGTTATCATGAAAAGAAGCGTTTGCTGACTTTAGCTCACATCGTTTTCTTCACCCAGTCTGTCTTTGTAGCTAGGTATAACATAACGAATGAAAATGTTTCTTATTCATACAAATGCTTTTACTCACCATAATAACACCGCCCTGTAATCCCAGACTGCACGATGTAATACAGTATAAAATGCCGGTCTTCACTTTCTCAGTCTTGCCGTCAAACTGGAGTCTGTGAACGTCTCCTAAAACCAGGATATCAGACTGTAGTTTGCTGTGGCGCTTCTGTCTGTTTTATTACACACCAATCGAACTAAATGTCCCAGTGTTCCTTGCGAGTGGTTAAATATGGGCGGAGATTTAAAACGGCTCCATTTGACATTAAAGGATTTTATTGGTTTGGTGCATCGAACCAGGATGGGCTTTCACAATGGCTAACCAATAGGACTTGAGAAGAGGCGGAGCTTAGGTGGAGTGGCAAGAGTGGAGAGAGGAGTGTAATAAAGCAAATTAGGAATTTATACTATAGTATAGTACACAGTAGAATACAGTATATAAGAATATTCTACGATCGTATTAAGTATATAGGGAATTTCTAAACTGTATTATTTTAAATAATATACTATGTTCTAGTTTTTTTTTTACTTATAACATGTACATCCCACCAACATAGATATTTGTGTCTTGGGCCACCCCTCATTTTTTTCTATTTTGTTTCCATGGAGCCAGTAATTTTTAAAAAATGGTCTTGAGCAATAGCTCAAGCTTTTTAAAGGGTTGTTTTTCTTTGGACACTGGCCACCTTTTCATTCATTTTTCAATCCAGTCATTGTATCTAATTATTTTGAGATTAGTATTATCATAAATATTATTTTATTTAATTTTATTGTTTGTTTATCCAATTTAATCTGACCGTTAAATTATTCAAGCATAAAAATGCTTTGATAGAGAATTAAATGAAAAAGCGGCCAGTACCCAGAGAAAAGGTTTGAATGTCCTTCTAGAAGCCTGGACAACTATCCCTCAAGAATTATTATAATTATAAGAAATCTTGCCTAAGAGAGTTCAGGCTGTGTTGTATATTTAATATTAGCTTAATAATAGCTGGTTAAAAATGACCTTATACACTGTATTTCCATTTATATTTGCATATATTTCAATAAAACAGTGAAGGTTTTTCACAATACACTAGCAAAATATGAATAAATGAGGAGTTGCTGAAGACTTTTACACAATGCTGCATTTGGTCTATCATTTATTTCATTTCATGAAATACATTGACACTGCATTTAAAATCTGGAATAGGTGTCATACTTAGATTACATTTATTGTTCACGTCTCAAGGCTCTGTCCTGTTAAGCCTGCGATACACATATACATTTCTTCAAATAAATTATGTTTTATGCAAGACAGGAGGTAGAAACACAGCTCAGTGCCTTTATAGGTGTATGCATGTGCCTGTAAGTGTGTAAATCTTTAAAATTAGTTATACGTATGAGTGTATCCAAAATGTGCCTTTACTGATACGGATTCAGCATCGTCACTTGGTGAGCACACCAGAAAGTCTTTCTAAAGAAAAAAAAAGAAGTCCAATCTGATACAAATATATTATTACACTTCAAAATTCAGTACCCAGAGCTGCCAGACCCATCATAAATTCCCTGTTATAGTATCTGGAAGATTTTTTTTTTTTGTCATTCAACTAACCACCAGTAACCAGTGGTGTCCACAGGGACATGTGCTAACACATTTTGTGAAGCCTGACCACATAATGAATTCATCTGTACATTTGCTGTGAGAGACTCTTCATCGGAGTACAAGTTACACCTATTTATCTTACAGGATCAAGCTGCTTTAGCCAGTGTCACATATTGAAACTCTATTAAAATCGAATTGGATACAGAGGCATGTTTGAAACCTGTGGGAGCACTGCAGATCCTTGTCCTTAGAGCTAGCTATTAAAACAAACACATTTTCACTGCCTACTATCACAGGTCTTGGGTGCAAGAGGAGGGGGAAAAAAAGGAAGCATAGTCAAAACATGCAGATAAAGACATTCTGAAGGACATGTTACTTAATTACACAGACGGTCAGGATTCAATGCACAAGGTTTCTGCTTTATCGCCAGTTGTAGCAAAACATGCGCACGGGCAAACGAAATGACCGTGTCCAGGGGCCACCCACAGAGAGTACATTTCACAGGCTGAGCATGTGTCTGTGGCGTGCATTAATGTCAGTGTCTGAATGCTGACTGCCTTATTTTTCCAAGGCCATCGTGTAGGTGGAAAAAGTGTGACTGAATTAGAAAAACACAACGATAGCAACTCAGTAATGTGAAAGCATTTCTCACGTGTTATCGGTTTATCTTACATTGCACTTAGCTGTATATACGGGTATTGATGCATTTTGTTTAATCAATGGAAGACAAAATAAGAGCTTTCCTTGATCACTTCACCTGAGCGATCCTGTGAATGAATAGCAATGTACAAAAGGGCCAGAAGCATATTGCAACCCATTGTGTAACAGACTGAGAATAAAAGAAAGTAGTCTGAATGCTAGTTGAGTTCCGTTTCCAGTCTTGAGGACAAGATTTCGAGTACTGAGAGGGAGGAGCTCATTGGTGTGGCAGAAAAAATGCTTCTGGTAGGTTGATCTTGGCCAAGCATCTGTAGGTTTTCTAAAGAGAGCCCATCAGAAATACACATCTACAGAGCACTGCAATGCTGTTGATCTGTGAGGGAGCTCTAAGATGTTGTTCACATGATAAAGAGCACCACTAAGTAAGGCCATTTGCACAGCTCGCTCCAAGAAACGGAAGTGAGTAAGAGATAAAGGAGGGAAGACAATTTCGCAGTAGGCTTCTAGATATTTTCCCCTACAGCCCTGTCATCTTGCGTGCCACCTATTTTCCTCCTCCACCCCTCCTTCACTCTCCTCTTCTTTTCACAGTGCAGACTCTGAGTAGAGAGCTCCCGATGACCCATGTGGTGCATGAGGTGTCACTAATCGACGTAGTGACGCCGAGGAGGAAAAGCTTAAATCTCCACAGCTGCGCAGGTGGATCCCTTCAGGCGCCCGGCTGCTGTAGTGTCGGTTGTGACGACTGTCACTGTGGGAATGGTGATGTCCGCGTCGATGAGGATGATGGGAATGATGGTTGGCTTGTCCGCGGCTTGTGCTCCAAGGCGTTCGCAACACCTGAAGATATTTTTATGAAGTTGTGAGAAAGGGCAGAAGGTTTGCCGCAAAGGGACATAACAGCATAACTTGTTTTTATACCTGCTCCAAGGGCAAGTGGTTGGCACCGTCAGCTCCACTCCTTCTCTTAGGCCCCTGCCCTGTGCTGCCAGCATGCTCGGATGGGGGTGCCAGGTTACGTTTGGAGCGCTGCAAGAAGCGAGCCACCAGAACCCGAGTGACCTGAAGGAAACGTAAGGAGTTCAGAGAATGAGCAGACTGTACAGCCGTTCATATTTTCCAGCTTACCGCTCCTGTAACTTCCTTCAGGAATTTTTCTGACTTGCCTTAAGGTCTCCGAGAGAACGGTGGCAGTCTTTAGGTAAACGTAATGGTGAAGTGGGTGCAGGTTTGGAGGGGACCTGCACCCCCGTAGCTGCTAGTTTGATGCTGCCTTTCCTGGGCAGAGCAGCAACCGGAGGTACAGAAGCGCGGGGCAACAGACACGCTTCAGAGGACGGGCCTTTGCATAAAAAAGAAAAAGAAAATGTTACATGCAGAGTTATAATATCCTTTTAGCTGGTCCAGCAGCAGAGTTGCCAGGTCTGTGCGACAAAACAAGCCCAATGCCAAGTCAAAAATAACCTTAAAAAACAGACACGGGCACCGAGCAGTGGAGACCATTATAGCAACTTGCATAATGCTGATCAGCAGGGGGCTAAAGTATCTATCTATCCATCCCTCCTTCTGTCCTATCCCAGCTGTTACAGGGCAAAAGGCAGGGTACACCTTGTTGCCAGGGGCAGCCCCATTTACTTAATTTAAAATATGGATCTCTATTCATCCTAGACATTCAGCTAATTATACCCAACTAGCAGACAGAAAGAAAAAAATGTGACTGTAGCAATATATAGTAGTTGCAGTTTGCTTGGATGCCACAGAAAAACTGTAAATTCCTCCCCAGTCTAGTACAATATGTGCCAGTATTTTTATTCTTGCTAAATGTATGTAAATAAACAAAGATGTAGGGAGAGTCCAGGACAAAATTGCAAACCAAAAAGCTTTGAGCTGATGGAAAACCAAAATAATGAAAAACAACCATACCATATAGATAGAAAGGGGGGGGGGGGGGGGGAAGGAAAAAAAGGAA
>VUQR01011484.1:0-22209 GCA_015108515.1 Hemichromis elongatus
CTGGAATGTCGCTCAATAGATGTGCCTTTGATCCAACACAGCTGATTTAAATGGCTAAATTACCTCCTCAACATGTCTTGTAGTTCTCCAGAGGCCTGGTAATGAACTAATCATTTGATTTAGGTGTGTTGACCCAGGGTGATCTTTAAAACCTGCAGGACACCGACCCTGCTGTAGACACTCACTTTTGTAGCTTAATCCTGATCACCTCTGTACATACTGACAACAACTTGAAACAAAAATTTAAAACTGTTTGCATGCTGCTAATTTTTTTTCCCAATTTTTCTTGGTCCTCCATTTATCCACTTTCCTCGGATTTGTTAAGGACACATTGCACACCATGCTGAGATATGCTACATTTTTGCTTTACAGCCTTTGAGGAATCACCTTGTCGGTTCAAAAATGCTATTTTATATCTCAAACTGTGTTAGCTTTGGCATTTTCTATAGATTAAACTAAAGAAATTGAAACAAACCTTTTATTAGCAACAAAGTATAAAAAAGTCAAGATACAACTGATTTTTACTAAGATGTCTATTATGCCAAAACCTACCGTGGAAGTACTGTGGAAGGTTAGCATTTAGCTCTACACTGAACCTAATTATAATACTAAATAAATCTCAAATTTTTGCGTTTAGTTTAATATTTTAGTTATAAACTCTGCAGAGAAAAGTGACAAGTATGGTACAATGGACAATGCTAAAGTCTGGTGCTCAATAAAAGTTTTACAGTCTTGCTTTAAGAAAAGAAAATCATGGATTTTGAAAAAGAAGGCAGCAAACTCAGCAATCTTGGTAATCTTGATAATGAGTGGATTAATTATCCCCAAAATAAACAGAGCCTTTTTTTAAATTGAGATTAAACTTTTGAATAAAACACTGCATTGGACTGGAAAATCTCCGCTGTGTATCATAGTCGCTGGGATTAGAGGACAGGAAAATAAATATAGGGATCGACATTCACAGCAGAGTTTTTTTATTTATACTCACAGCTGCCAAATTTGAGAGGGCAAGCGTGGGCATCCATGGGAAAATCCTCCAGCTGCATGGGGCATTCTGCTGATATGGTCAATCTGAGAAAAAACACATATTACACAGTAAGTCACTTAACACAGGGGTGCGTCACATCTTTTACCCAGCTATCTATCTACTATCTACTGTAAAGAGAGCGATACAGAATAGAAGGTACCTAAAAACACACATTGTTTGAGATATTTTCATTTTTTAATCAGTGCCATCAGCAGGTGAACTTGCCAAGAAGAAGAAATTAATCACACCTCTCATAACAGTAAAATGATGATGTACTCTCCGTGCATGACACTTGCAAGTCCAGCAATTCTCCTTTAGCATACAAGCGACAATACTGCCACCTGGTGGTCAGAGGCTTGGTTGTCCTTCACACAAAAAAATGCTTCACAGTTTTGTTTTCTTCTAAACTGACCTTAAGGCGAGCACTTTTTTTTTTTTATTAAAAACAAATGAGCACATATGCATTATTTGAGGATGTTCACAATCATCTTCCGCTCATTTTAAATCCTCAATAGACATAATGACAGTTTTGTTTTTTTAATGTTTTGTTTGCTATTGGGTATTCACTGTTATCCGAGACATGGCGTTATCGCTTCAGCCGCCGTGACGACACCTCTCTGTGCCCTGAAAGAGCAGCCAGATTAATTAAATCAGGCATACAAACCAACAACACACAAAACATAATTTATTTTTTTTAGCTGTCTGTCCCAGATTAAATCAAATCCCTCTGGGTAGTTCCGCTCTTTGCGTGACGACAAATAATAACACAGCGCTTCGGTGATGTGACTACAATGAGGTTAATGGGCTGAATGAAGGATAAAGTAAGTCCGCACAAACATACGTTTAGATTAAATGACTCGTTGGACTTGTTTTCTGCTTTAGCCGCTCATGCATACCTCAACATTAGTCACAGAGTAGCTGCTATTTTTCCTCTTAACTGAACTCTATTATAATCTTTCTGACAACTGTGTCACCGAGAATGGGCGCAATCCACACGGGACGTGTTTTTGTTTTACGCACCACTACCTCCCGCCTGTACAGTATGCGACGACTGCAGGAGGTTTCCCAATTATATCATTAAGGTGAACGAAGCAGAACAAAGTGGGACAGGAGGCCACTTCTGCACTTCTGGGCCTGGCGAAGGGGAACGTTTCATGGCGTGCTTTCCACATCAATGCAGTATCATCCAACTGTGTTGGCACCGCTCGAGGGTTCTCTGCGCAGAAGAGGGAAGAGTGTCTTTGGGATAAATAAATGAGAACACGGCTGTCGGCTATTATACCATGTTCTAATTATTCATGTAGCCCCATTAGCTACGATGGCTCTAAAGAGAGCAGAGCCTAACTCAGTGCATTTAAAATATCCAGGCATCTCATTGCAGATCTAGTTTAAATAACTGATTAGACTGACTCCTGCGTACCTTAAAGGCATGCATGGGCTTGAACTTAAAGCCACGCGTCGCACAGAAGCAGACCGACACACGGCCGCTCACTCAGCGATGGGAAATGTAAAGTTTCTGCTACGCCTGAGCCTGCAGAAGAGAGTCCAGGAGCTTTATGCTGTATTAACCACTGAGGCACCATGCTGCACCATCTGTCTTTTCACACTAAAAGGCACATTTTGAAAACATCTTGTATTATCTACACGCTCAGAAAATAAAGCACCTTGTACCTTTAGGCGAGGGGGGATTTGGCAGGTGGAGAAACCCGGAGAACCTACTAACTCTCCTGAAACCTCTGCAGCAACTGTTGGATGTTTGTGGGCTAGTCTGCCTTGGTACTGGGAACAGAAAAATCTTGTTTTTATTCATAGAAGCTGTGAAAAATCGGAATTTGACACTGAAGGAGGCTTTCTGGACTATTTTGACCATAGAAGCTAATGAAGTACTTTAATATACGTCCATCGCTCTAGTACCACAGATGCAACCTTATTTATTTACTGGCATAAATATGTAAGTCAGATTTATTTATTAATAAACCATTGGGGAGGGGGGAGGTGTACCCTCTAAAGTAACCTCATACCCTTGACAGAAGGTACTTAATGTTTTATATATGACAGAGGCCAGTTTTAAAAAGCCGGTGACAATTTAGTAGAAATAATAAAATCATTACATTTTTAAACTATGCCCCTTCATAAATGTGTGACATCATTTGTAACCCTAAGTGCTTTATCAGCAATCTGGTGAATAATTCTGAGAGTTTTTCATAGTTATATAATCAATATAAGATGTGAAAAATAACAAAGGAAGAACAGTTGGCAGTGTTAAAACATAAAAAAAAATACAGTTTGATAAGGAACTGTCATTACAATTCATATAACATATTAGTGAGTGTGGTGTTATGTTCAAATGATTAGTCAGAGAGTCTACAGGCAACAGCAGCACATCAGCACAAATGATAATGGCAACTGAGCTGTACCTAATTGTAATGGTGTGTAATGCACTCGCTGCATGAGTGACACAGAGCTTCCAAACAGCTGATAAAGCCGCGTATGTGGCTGCCTATCTGGTATCTGGCTATAATGACCGCAATCTGGCTGGTATGCATTAAGCTTGCGGTGTGCTGAGAGGAGTGGCATTTTAAGAATTATCCATGGAGACAAATGCATAGAAATTTGCTCTGTAAACCCGGCCGCTTCTCCGCTGAGTAATGGTTTTTAAACGATGCGGTGCTGCAATTGCATTTGGAGGAGAAAACTGATGAGCTTTCATTGACACTCATGCATGTTGCTGAAGAAATGTGGGGCGTGTGTAAATGCCTTATAATGTGCCGTTACTGTGAATGACAGTATGTCTGCACCTCTGTTTACTGAGTGTGTTAATCTGCTGTATACATTGGGACTGACATGTTCAGTGCACTGAGAGTGCAAGGAGATGTGAATAACTCATAACTCCACATACTGTGTACATAATTAAATAGATACAAAAAATGTGCTTGTGATGGTTACTGTGTGTGAAGCAACTGTTTCTGCTGCTTACAGCTTATCATCTTTAGAGGATAAAGTCATTTTTAGACATCAGTGGATTTAAATCCCATGTAACTGCATTTACAATAACAGAAGATCTGGGTGGTGACTGTGGGATACACACTAGTTTAACTCCCTGCTTATTTCAGACCCATATTTTCTAGAGGTCATTTTGTAATAATTAAAAAAAAAAACAGCATAGCTTTGCATAAGTCACAGTCATAAATTGTGCATATATATCTCACACTGGACCATCAATCACTTTACTTATGCTCTGTCTAAAATATTCATTTTCTCCAGTTTCTCTTAAAGCTAACTTTCTTCTAAGTGGCTGGCAGGTGGGCGGGGCTTTCTTAGTGACATCACAAAGAGCCAAGAAAAATTGTTGAAAAAGAATGGTTAGAGGGGTCTATTTATTTATCTAGAAAGAAAACTGAGTAACGATCAATTATTTTATCACCTTGATGCTTGCTGACTTTGTGTCACTCAAAGGGGATCTAATCTGCTCATTTTCCGCTCCATGTGTTTGCTCTCGGACTCTATTGGAGTAGCTTTCCATGAGTGGGTGTTCAAAAGAATCCTTATTTATGGTATAATTGGCCTTGGTGCAGGCGATGACTTCAAAAGCAAACATTGTCTAAAACGGAGTGCTAAGTATCTGAATCCTGAGCTACTTGTACACACTCTGATCTCTGTTTATATTTTGGGCATGTTTAACAAGAGGGATTTTCATGATTTTTTAATGTTCCAATAGAGATTAAAGCTCTTAAACAACTGAATGGTTTCTGTGACATGCAATGACAAAAGAGCCACAAGAAAGTGAGGGCTATCTACCTATAGTAGAAGCTGTTTGGAATAACATATTAAAAGTTACTGGAGGCCAGATCAATATATTATCCATCCATCCAGATGGATAGATAGATGTCCAGCTAGCTGGCTAGCTACTGCAGTTACCTGGTACCCCAAAGCACCCTAATCCTAATGTTTTTTGTGTGCGTGTAATGTGGAAATCTCATCATGGTTAAGCTCTGCTGGTAACGACAACTGTTACAATCAGACAATTAAACGCAAGCCTACTGCTACGGCTTTTCTACTGCGGCAGCGGATTTGATACCATATTTACATTCAACAACACAGATGCGCATTTACATTTTTTTTTTCAATGTGAACATAAATGTGCATACATTTCCGTAACTTTAGACTTACAGAGATGAAAGAGTCACACAACCCTTTACTGGTTAAGCTCTGAGGTCAAAGATTAGCATCATGTTAGAGCTTACAACCCGCTTTGTGTGTGTGCGCTTTTATGTTGGTTCATGTGTGTTACGTGTGAATGTGTCCTCTTTGGAAACGTATATATGTCACAGGGAGCTGCATAGAGATAATCTGCCCTGCGTGCAGCGTTACTCTCCCTGTGGGTGTCGTTGCTATCAGATGAAGTGCTCTCATCCGTGATGGAGTCTCTGTTTAAGACCTGCAGCTGCAGTGACTTCTGAGAATGAGCACAAAATTATTCAAATGTACTGGTCCAAAGGTCACTCTGCGACCTGCTAACAGGAACGTGATAATTTCTCTTTCAAAGGGGTACTTTCACTACACTTTCTTTCCCCATGTTTTTAAAGCTTAGATTGCATTGGTGTTTATTCAAGATTCAAGATTATTTATCTTGTTTATCCATATCTGCTCGTGGTTTAGCGTATAGCGATCACCCTTTTGGAGGTCTCTGTTGGCCTATTTTTTTTTCCTCCCGTTCTGGCTCCAATTTACAATTTTCACTGCCAAAGAGGAGTTCACAGCAAGGACACTTTTTCATAATGAATGAGCTTCCTGAAAAGAGATTTTGTCAGTGACAGCATTAGAAAAAACAAACAAAAAAAAAACTAAGGAATAAAAGCGTTTAAAGAAACTTACTGCTGGAATGGGCCATCTCTATGATAATTCATACCTCTGATTGTCCACTGGGTGTCAGTATTCTCTTGCAGGCTGAGTCACATATAAAATATGACTGTATTTTTTTCTACATTCAAAGCTTTATTGTGTAGCCTTGCAGCTGTTGTCTGTATTCAATGAATGATGGAGGACAGATAACTTTGAGGTTCACTTCAGAATCCTGAGAAACCTTGAGCCTCTTTATGTCTACATGCTGCTTCTGAATGTGAAGGTTTTCTTTATAATTTGTTCTTAGTCACAGCTCATTATACAGGGAATCCATCATACCTCATAGTGTAAAGCAATGTGCCGTCATCCTTGAGCCTCAGCAGCTTGTTGGGCGTAGTCATGTTGTGAGCTATAGACTTCTTGCCGTTAAGAAAGAAAGTATCCGGGGTCCAGATGTTGCTGGCCAGCAGGTTGTTTAACGGCAGCATCTCCATGGGCCCTTTGAAGCACAGGCGCTCATCCTTCCAGCTCTGACGAAAGAACACGTCTATGGTGTACTCCTAAGGCAAACAGCAAAGGGGGAAAAGATCCTGGTTGGGTTTTACGTGAAAAAGCACCCAAATAAAACATGTAGAAAATATAAAATCAACCTTCTTAACCTCAAAACATCCACCAGCTACTAAAGCACTTATCTTGGGTTAAGTTAGTATCATGCATGTTTGAGACTGCATGTAAAATCTGCCTGTTTGGTATGTGACTCAAACAAAACCCAACCCCAGACTGGTCACTAGTCACCTGGTAGATGTCAACCTCCTGAGGTTAACGTCATTATCACCAATGACCTCAACGCTAGCTTGGAAGTCTAACCCTGGATTTTATAGAAAATCAAAAAGTCCTTTTTTTTGGAAAAAAAAATAGTTTCAGATGCATGTCTATTAAAATAGTTACATTCTTTATCCCCCGATTACAAACCTGTGGGGAACAATTTTAAAAAAGAAGCATCAAAGTGTTAACAGGTGCAGTTTGCATTATTAAACAGGATGAAAAAAGCAAAAATATGTGAAGATTTAGCCGTGTGCTGTGGTGTGAGTAATCACTCGCAGCTTGCTTGTGTACTAGTGTGTCAGCTCAATGATTACTTTATCCCTGAGGATGCTAAAGGCAACAGATCTTCCTCTGGCTGTGTGTTTTTAACCTCTCAAAGCAAAGCGTATCATATTTAATACAACAGTTTTTGTCAGTTTTTTTTATTCTACATCATCAGTGTGATTTTTTCCCCATCAACAAAACCTAAATAAAATGCACTATATATTTTTAAGCAGTAAAAATGTAAAAATTAAAAAATGCCAGATAAGCTTAATTATTTATTTATTTATTTAATTTTCAGAGGGTTCAATAAATAGTCCGTTAAAAAAATAGAATTTTCTGGCAATTATTTATTTAGACTTTGAAGGGAGATAGACAACCACCTTTTAAGGTGGTTGTCTATCTCCCTGAAGCTTTGTAAAACCACTTCCAAACCAGAATGAGGACTGTGTTTTATAAAGGAACACAATTTCAAACTCTCAGCACTGTGACAGCTTTATTTAAGGTGCTCAGGTGGTGAAACCCTCAATGGAGAGTATTTTTTTCCCCACATTAAAAATGTGCCACAAAGGACAAGCTAAAGAGAAAACAGATCCTCCTGTCTGTCCTCATAAATCGACTAAGACTTTACAGCGATCGTATTTAAACACGGAGGAGTTTAAATCCATCTTTAATTTGCTCATGTGTGAAATATCAACTCGCTTTGGAAAAACAAACGAGCAAGAAACAAAGACAACACGCCGGCCTGCTGAATAATGGCGCCGTTATCAGGCTCACATATGAGCTTTTATGGACATGGAAATATTCAGGTCTCCTGCCACAATTAATCAATCACACTCCTCTGACAAAATAGCAGGTCTGATTACTGCTGTGTCAAAAGCGTGCTGGGGACGGAGCAGGGTGTAATGGGAGATCTAATGCATTCTCCTATCCAGGTGGAACCTTATAGATCATAGGATTAATAAAGAGATGATTCATTTCGGACAAGTTGGAATAAGTGTATGGAGCGACAAGAGTAACAAAAGGGGAAAAAAATAATTAATGACACCATCCAGCATAAAACTTGCTTTAGTTACAGCTGGGGATTTTAAAGAAAGCATATTTAATCACTAACATTAGAAATACAATAGGAATTTCTACTAATAAGAAAAGATGGCCACATCCTGTACATGGTACAGCTTTAATCATCTTTCAGCTATTTACACTCTACATATCTTTGATATTATTCCTAAATGTTGATCTACCAATAAATCACAAGCATAAATAGCTTAATTACTGCTAAATTACTTCTAAATATGTTTGCGAACAGTGGTTAAACTACTTGTTTACACAGCCACTAAAAGCGGAATGGGCACGACTTTCACCATTTTAAGACAGGTCAGACACTTTAACCCTCACATTTATATCAATAATAGGGGCTTTTAATAGTAAACATTAAAAGTAAAACTGAAGTGATTATAAAGGCCACGGGGTTCTGTTCCGCTCGCTTCAACTTGCGTCCTTTTATGCAGATCACGGTTCTTTTGAGGTTGCTTGTAAATGTCTAGAAAGATTTGCCAATCTTTGCCATGCGCTGTGACGTCTTCCAACTGAATTAATGATGTAGAATGGTAAAGGTGCAGCAAATACAAAATTAAAAACATCCCAGTTTTTAAAAAAGAAACCCTCTGGTGGTCGTTAAATGTTTGTTTGACATGCTCGTGAATGTGCAAAGGTTCTAATTCGATTTGCATGCATAAAAATTACGCCCATTCAAGCCTCAATCACACAGTTTCCATATACAAATACACAAAAAAATAGCAGTTTTTATTTCGAGTAAATAGCGATGCATCTTGAAGTTATTTAAGCCTAACATCTGATTGGTTGCCCTGCACAGCCAGTAAAGACAGATCGATCCCAGATAACAGACTGATGCAGTGGACTCGGGGCAACTAGGTATTCCAGAATGCATTTCGAATGAAAACAAAAGCAGCAGATGTTGCAGTCTGCTGATAAACTGCAGTAAGAGTTTCAATTATTTGGTGATGCACTGCAGCACTACAGCCATGAAATAATTAATTAAATTGTGAAATATAATTAAATATCTTTTTCTTTTTCTTAAATAAAGCAAATCAATGTTTTGATTATTCATGCCATTGTCATTATTTAATGATGTAGGTATTCACTTCATTTTGGCACTCTTTGTTCTCCATACGGGCCAGTCATGCTGCATTAAAAGTTTAAGTCAGCCACATTAATTTTGCCTCGTATCCAAGAAGCCAAAAGGAGCCAATCTTCAAAGACACAACTAGGACATGAGCTCACTTCCAGAGAACAGCAGGAGCCGGAAAGTGGTAGTAGTCTCATAAAATGTAAATATATGTTTCCATCTAAAAATACCGACAGTTGTCTGGATGGGCTTTGGAAACGCGTGTATGTGTGTTTGTCCACCTTAGCCAGTCTCTCTCTGTGTCTCTGTAGTGTTTGTTGTGGATGAACTCACCATCTCCGTGTCAGACACGGGGCCAAAGCTGGTGACAAAAATGTTTGTCTTGATCTCTGTGACATTCTCTGTTGAGAGAGGACAGATGGAAACAGGGTTTGGAGGTTAAAGAGAGACACTGAAGAGGCAGCGCTTTACTAAAAGGGACACAAGTGAAGAACCTGTCAGGAAGGACGTCATAATTAATGAGCTGTTTGTCATTATTTCTTCATAACTCCTGATGAGGGACTTTCTAGTATTTATTACCTACTCAAACAAGACAGGAAGTCTATGGTATCACTACTGATAACAATGTTTACAATAGCAAATTATACATTAGCTAATAGGATTTTATTTTTCTTCTTGTTTATGACACGTG
The DNA here is from genome assembly GCA_015108515.1 of Hemichromis elongatus. Lineage (NCBI taxonomy): Eukaryota > Metazoa > Chordata > Actinopteri > Cichliformes > Cichlidae > Hemichromis > Hemichromis elongatus. The sequence goes on from VUQR01011484.1 coordinate 9,796, forward strand.
ATTTTTTTTATATTATTTGTTTTTTATTGGCAGTTATAAGATTAATTGCCAATAGGATGATATATTTCCTAGATTTGGCACACCCAAGTGAAAATCTCATAATAAATGTGTGTAATTTGATTGTAAAGAATGTGGCTCAAGTGTAGCCTAACCCTAACCCCAAATAGGTCAACCTAGTGGATACTATGAGGTTAATAAATTGCCGATTAAATCAATTCTTCCTGTTGTTGTGTAATTTAACATATGTAATATTTTGTCCAACCACAGTCCCGGTTTCTATATCATAACTGACATAAAATTCATTTGGATGTCCTGATTATGAAAATAATTTTCACACAAATTACTAGTTGTACAATTTAAAGTTATAACATTGTGAACCAAATAATAATGCTTGGGCTTAATGTTAATGTATGCAAATGCTTAGAATCAATGAAATCAATATTCAACAACAGTGTCAGCATTTTAACCCATCTCCCCATCCCCCTCCCAATGGCTTCGCTGTGGCCATACAACAAAATGCACACAAAGCAACCTGGATTCATGATTCCTCTGTCAGTGGATTCCCTCTAAAGATGATGAGGAAAAACAGGCAACTTGTTTCTGTCATTTGTTCCAAAATCACAAAACTCTCTGAATATCAATGTGGACCAGGGGAAGCTGGGCTTGGTCACTCTGTGGAGAGTAGCTTGTTGAATGAAAGCCTGAATATATATTTATAGGCCCTCTTGTCAAAGGTAGCAACCGTTACCAGGATGTGAGAGAGGACGGGCTTTTGCAATGACATCAGGCGAGTGGCATGAAAAAAAATAAAATACAAAAAAGCCCTTCTTTTCTTTTCACGTGGAACAAGTAGTGTATATACGTGACCAACAAGCCCAAGCAGACCAGTGTCGGGAGCTTACAGAAATTCAACTGGAAACAGCACGACTGCAGCAAGGAAAAATCAAAAGCTTTCATTTGAAGCATCTCCATCACTGAATGGCAATTTGTTTCCTCTCAAGGTTATCTCCTGTTGCCAGGGTGAGAAGTGAATAAAACACCTCAGCACACAGAATCCAGGCCGTGTTGAGGATGGCTTGATTGATTTGCTTGAAAAAGAGACAGCCATATGCATTTGCGGGGAACAAAGGAAACAAAAGCACCTGACAACTGCATGCGTGCACCTTCACCTCGGCTGACACGGGAGCAAATTCCACATCTGCTTGCACAGTTTCTACTTGCCAGTCTCCCAGCGTTCTCCCACAAATCAGAGCATGAAATCACAGCAGGAAACCAGGCTTCCCCTGGCCAAACTAGGGCTAGCGGATTAGCACAGTGGGAGGCCCAAATGTGGCACTATTGTAATAAGACTACTAAATGTTCCTTTTGAAAAAAAAAAAAAAGAAAAACACAAAATAGCTAGAAGCGAACCTCCGAGCCCTGGCCGAAGCCTGTTGTCGTAACCGTCCAGGAGCCCGTCCAGGATTCTGGTGAAGACTGTGCTGTTATCGTTGGTGCCCACCTCCTTCTCAGCTTCTGGGGATGACTGGCAGAGACTGAGAGAGGAAGGAAACAAAAGGAAGCAGACCTCAGAAACACAACACAACACAATTGTTGTGATTAATTGGCTTGCTGCATTAACGGCAGGCTTGTTGCGATTAATTATTGAACAGGAGCGCTGCCTCACATCTACCAGTAGAGGTAATTAAGGCTTTGACATGTGATCCAAATACAAACAAATGAGTTCTTCCTTTAAATACAGCGGGGGAGCGAGGCAGCATGGAGGATCTTTTTACAAAGAACAGCGCACAGTGAAGGGAGGGAAACACACAAAAGGTCATAAACCGGGTTCGATCGACTCGGATGAGAGTGGACTGCTGACAAATCTTCCTACTTAAGCAGCATTAGAGCAAAGCGCATCTTAGATATGCGATCAGTCAAAGGGAGCGGGATGTAAAAATTCAAAGTTGCTTTGAGTTACCTGCAGATAGAGGCGTAAAAATCTGTCAAATCAAAAAAAATTGCATTGCGGTCAAAACTCAACTTAAAAAAAAGTTTAAAGCCTTCCAAAGTAAACAAAATATCAAGAAAATGTGAAGTAACACCTGCTACAAGTTTGTGTTCAAAATATGCATTGCGTTAGAGAGATAATAAGTAAAACTGAACTACAGCCCGAGTTATACTTGGGTTTAATACCACCATATGATAGTGTAGTGAGTCAGTCAGCATCAGATTCAGTTTTGATTCTGAATTCAATCTGTATTTAGCAAAGTAAATCATTAAAAGCAATAGTGCTTTTCTATAGTTGTTTACTTGATAAATACAGGGCCAGAATTGCCAAAGCCGATACCAATACCAATACTTTCAACCTATAAAAGCAGCTTATGTAGAGGAGACTAGTATATCATGATTTATGAGATGAACCATCAATCTGTAAATTCTAACAAATTTTAATGACCACTAGAGCACTGTCATTTTTAATTTCCAAAATTAAAAGTTAATGCAGAAAAACACACCTTTCAGTTTTCGTCTATTTCAAAACTGGATTTTTTGGAGACCAATGTGTTTGTCTCTGATGCACTTTGGGTCAATTTCTGTTGTTTAAATGTGCTGTAGGTTATAAAATAATAGACATGACAGTCAAGTAACAAAAGGGGATGGTTGGGGTATTTTTTTTGCATTTTCAAAAAGTAATTAATTTGACACAATTCAGTGGGTTAGATACTGAACTTAGAGGACAGAAGCAACGTATTGATCCTATCCCAATAGTATCGATCTGATACCAATACCAGCGTTTGTAGCATACTATCGGTCTGCACACCTATAAATAGCAGATTGGTATTTACAAATGGCACATACGGGAACATCTCAGCATGTTCGCAGGGTGGGTAATTACAAAAAGTACCTTTAGTGTCATGAATTCATTTACTTTTTGATAAAATTACAGAAAAAACCCAAACCCGTTGCTTTATTTAACTGTTAAACTTTATTATTTTTTTCTTTAGAATTTCTTTACCTGTTTTGACATCGGCAAAGAAGCAGAAATGAAACGAGGAGCCTTGCCGTGACGGAAATCCGACTCACTTTACTGTTGAGAGCTACCACACACACCCAGAAGGAGACAAAGAACAGAACAAAAAGGGCATCACAGAATCAATAAATGACACAGAAACAACACAGAGTTCACGGATTTCCCGTAAGGCCACACATGGGAAAAGTCTTCACCTAACTGCATACAGAGAACATTACAGCAAACACTAAATCAAGCAGCGGGACAGTCTGTGTTTCAATTAGAGGGGGTGAGGAGGGGTGCAAGGTGCAACTATTCAATATCAACAAAACAAAACAACAACAACAAAAAAAAAAAAATCCAATAAGGAAAGAAAGAAAAAAAAACAATACGGGATGCTCAAAAACACCACAGAGGCTGGTAAATAAAAGAGGCTCATAGAGAGGCATGTTTCCTGCGGTATCAGTCCCATTGTGTAAAAGCTTCCACTGCGTTCCAATTCAGCCTATTACAATAAACGGGCCACCCCCTATCCTGCCATCCCTCTTCTCCACCTTTCCTCACTCTCCATGCCCAGAACCCCCCCATAAAACTCACACTTATTTGTCTCATTAGAAGAAAAAGCAGAGAGGTAAAAGGGAGGAAAAAATGGGGCTAACCTGCAGGCGGATCCATGACCACCGAGGTTTAGTTTTTGTTGCTTTCTTTCCAAACAGCGACAGGAGGCTTTGGGGTCTCGGTCGGCGAAACTGGAAGATCGTGGGTCCAATCAACAAATTCCCGTGCTGATCGGCTCTCTCCCCTCCTCCTTCTCTTTAGCTCCTCTCTCTCTCTCTCTCTCTCTCTCCTTCAATCAGCGCTTCCCCGTCAGCAGATGTTGTAGTAGTCTGTCTGCTCCGCTCCTCCTATAGGCTTGACCGCCTCGCTTATTCTTTAGTGCCTGCTGCACCGCGTTTCCCGCATCACTTCCAGAGGTGCTGCAGCAGCAGCATCACACGGGTTGCGTGCTCGCTGGTGTCCGCCGACCTCGGAGGGGACCGGATTCGCTCCACATTTTTCTTGTCTCTGTCCCTTTTCCTGTACCGCCTACTGCCGGTGCGAGAGAATGAAGTGCCGCAACAGAGGCTAATAATTACCAAATAGGTGCTCCCCATTGGTGGGCTGGAAGGAGGATGCGCTGCGGCACTGGAACACTAAACCCCTCTGCTGAATTTCACATCATCCATTAGCGAGGATGTGAAAGAAACATGCAATATATGGGAGCTCAAACTACTTCCACAGATTTTTATACCTGAAACGTCACTACTGAAATCATTTAACCACGATTTTAGTTTTGCCTCTTTAGCTTTTGCTATTTCTTATGAAGGACCTTATTTCAGTAGTTTAATTATTCTTTCTAAATAGCCTATTAGTTTAAACTACTAGATTTAGTGTGACACGCTATGAAGTTTAAACATTCATCTATGAGCCATTAGCTAACAGTTGATTGTTGTAGGCTAGCCAGTGGTAACAGATTTTATACATGCATTTTTAGACTACAATTTGGACTGTTAGCCTATTTTTGTTATGCTAGCTGTGTCAATGTTATCAATACTCAATAATTAATTAAGCCGTTTTAGTGAAATATTTGTATGTTTTTGCTATTGTGGAGATCGTTTTTGTTATTTTATTATCTGTATTTAAAAAAAATAATCTTTTGTTGGTTGGATTAGTGCTGCCGCTGCTGTCCACTACTTTTTCCTTTTTATTCATCTATATGGCTATTTAACTGTTTAAGTTGTGCCTTAAAGTTAGTTCGATTGCTATGACAAACATTTACATTTAACTCACTGTTTTAGATATTGGCATATTTGCATTTATAATTGTCGTAGCTATTCTGATGATTATTGATGAAGCAACAGAGACAAAGTTCTACTGGGTTTTGAAATAAAGTCAGGTTTTAAAATATCAATGCTACAATAAATTTGCTTATTGTAAATAAGTCCGACTTTTAAGCTTACTGGACCCCTGATCTTTCTGTCATACCTTCTTAACATACTTTCTGAGAAAGAGACATATCATAATAAAAAAGCTGGAATAAAATTTATTAGTGAATTCTTCAACACAAAAATGAGTGGTTGTTACTTGCTGAGTTTGTGCCCCCATGAATTTTGAAATTAAAGTGGAATTAGAGAATATTTTTTTTAGTAACTGCCCAGATAGGTGTCCAGGTATTTCAAGATGGTTGCAGAGATACCAGACTGTCTGTTAGGACAGATATGTCAAACTAATTTTACATTGTGAGCCACAAGCAGCCCATTTTGATATTAAGTTGGCTTGACAAGTAAAACAACATGATAGATGTGTACAATTACAGAAAGAGCTTTCATTGCTCATACTGGCCTGTAATTGTAAACTATATGACTTTCATTAGTTCAAAGAAAATTAATTTTTTAATAATTCTTTTTTTGAAGATCATTTACTGCAAAGAAAGAAAAAAATGTGAAACTTTTCTGTCTTTTAATTGTTTGGCAATGGCAGCTTGGGGTGCATGTGGGACATATATCAATGGAAAACAGTTGTAAATCTTATGAAAGCACTGGACAGCTCAAAATCTAGACCGTTCTTCACATTTGAGCTGTCCAGTGGACCGGACAAGAGTCTTTCCCGGGCCAATTCTGGCCCCCTGGCCTTATGTTTGACACTGTTTCCCCTGTTCACCCATTCCAAGTCATAAAATGTGACATTAACTGTGAACAACAAAGTGAAATGACTGGTGTCTCCATATGTGTGGAGAGTCTGCGACCCGTTTGACAACACAGACTGGGGGCAAATCACTGTCAGAGAAACTGCATTCGGTCGGCTTGTTTAACCCTGGGCCATTAAAACAAGCGCTCCCAAGAAACACGTAAGAATAGTTTTCATCCTGACGATTGCCATAAGAGGGTAGCCGAGTTCCATGTTTCGTAGACGGTAATTAGCTGGTAAATTTAACCTCCCTTCACTTTCTTGAATCCGTCTGGAGGTGCAGTCTGCGGACGGGAGCTGCAGCCAGAATACAGTGCGCACCCCTCGGGAGCGCGATTTCAGCACCGCGCCTGGTGGGGACAAGCTCCCGCGGGGTGATGACCGTTTGGACGAGTGTCCATACCTCACCACCACCATCTCTCCGAGTGTGTGTGGTAGAAAGATAAGGGTGGGGGGAGGTGGTGTGGTGAGATGTGTTTTTTTTTTTTTCTTATCCTGGAGGGGGCTCCAGGGGGAAATCGACTGGCTTTCAATATTTTGCCCTGCAGGCATCCCACTGTTTCAGACTTCTGCGTTACTGCAGACAAGACTGGGTAGAATACGAGGCTATACAGAGCACCGTCACACAACACATCAAACAGACTCAAACACTGACACCAATGATAATAATAAGAAATAATAAAATTATGGCCACATTTCAATTCTGGGAAACATGAAGCTGCAAACGGGAGGAAGGAAGTTCATTTTCAGTGTCTTCCTGATATTTTCTAATTAATGATGTCATCACCTTTCTTCTTTTAGGAATGCTGTTGACGGAAACAAGAAGCTGATCGCCATCTATGACACCAGGTATGAACTATGACAGCACGCGCATTCCTCATCCAGGCTCCTCCACTGTGTGTTGTGAAAGCGCGTCCGCGTGTGCACGCGGCCCTAATTAGCCTGTTCACGAATTTTTGACCCCGACTCGCTAAATAATTTATCGTGCAGTCCATTCATTATACGTTATCAACAGATAACAGGCCAATAAATCATTAGCATCGATTAATGGGTTGATAAATGGTGCCTGTCCCCACTCCATATTGTTCAGGTCCCGCCATTTTTACAGGAAACCCAAGAGAAGGGGATTGGTGAAGATGGTGTGGGGTTCACTGTAAAAAATTTGAATTTTAATAAGAGAGTTTGGCATAGTGCTCTGTAACTATATGTGGGTGTTTGTGAGAGCAGAAGGGGCTGGGCAACGGCTTAATTAGTGTTCTGAAAATCATGTCCACTGATTACTGAGGTAATCAGCAAAGTGAAGATAAGTACTCACTGGAAAAAAGCTAACTAAAAACTACATGTCTATATTCAAGTCACTTCAGTTTCATTTGTATAACCCACATCCCAACAAAAGTCACCTCAGTGTGCTTTATACTGTAAAGTAAAGACCCTTTATAATAGAGAGAAACAGTGACAATCAACCCACCCTCTTTGAGCAAGCATTTGGGGACAGTGGGACAGAAAAACTTCCTAACTTCCTTTTAACAGGAAGAAACCTGGTATAAGGGCACAGCCATGACAAGATGGAATCCCCCACCTTCTGTAGCAGAATCAACCATAATTCTATATCATTACTCAGTGACTCTTAGTCAGTGCCACTGCCATATGGTTACAAGTCAGCCACTTTATGTTTACATATTTATGCAGGCATACATCAATCAATACAGTTGAACTTTAACTTGCTGAACTGCCCCCAGTTTTCAAGCAACTTGATGTTTATTTGTCATTTTTAATACCCGCCAAAAAACAAGACAAAACAAAACAAAACAAAACGCAATTGCCCCCCTGCTGATTAATTCTAGCGCCAAAAATAGCAGATATAAGTGGATTTTAACAAAAGTCTGGTTTAAAATGCATTCCCTAAAAATAGAAAAGAAAAAGAGTTTGGTAGTTTGCCTGCAAATACATAAAATGAAAAGCTTGAATTTGGAGATTCTGTCTCCGCTACTGGTGGGTATATTTTTTTTTACAGTGTATTAAGTGTTGGGGCTTCGCTTCTAATTTGAACAAGCCGAGTGCCTTCACCACCACCGCCGCCACCAGCAGCAGCAGCAGCATCGCCCCCTGTATGTTTTCGCCTCATCAATATGCGCTTCAGCTCCTGAATGTAAGAGCCTCTCGCACAGTCAGAGACGGCAAAAAGCAAAGCGGAGCCAATATTCATGACAGGGAGGCGATGTCAGCCCATATTTCAAATCTGACTCCATCCACAGCGAGCTGCTGACTTTTCCGCGCCTCAGTCTACTTTCTTGTTTTTTGGGGGGGTCAATCGATGGATTTACTCTGGATTTGAAGAGTGTCCGTCTCGGCTGTTGATTGCAGAGGGGGGTGAGCTCTCTGCTGTTGCTGCCTTCGTGCTTTATAATTACAAAAAGGAAAAGGGGGGATGTTTGCTTTGCACAAGGTTCGTCAATTTCGCGTCTTGTCCGCACTGGTTATCGGTTCGATTGTGTGTTGCGCAAAAAGGTGAGTGATCTTCTCATTATTTTTTTTCTTTCTTTTTCGAGAAGTCAAGGTTATTGCCCGGGCTGAGTGATGCGGGAGTCAAGGTAATGTTTTCCTTTCTTTGCTTCTGCTGTCATTTCAGCGTCAATGAACCGGGCAACATGTCTTTTGTGAAGGAGACGGTGGATAAACTACTTAAAGGATACGACATCCGACTGAGGCCGGACTTTGGAGGTATACGCTGCATTTATCCCCAGCTTTATTTTTTTTTTTTGGCGCCATTTACAGTGTAGTGGTCAGACATAGAGGTGGAGGTCTGTAATCATGACAAAATTAATCTGTTCTAGGGCCCCCTGTCGCTGTTGGCATGAGCATAGACGTGGCCAGCATAGACATGGTGTCAGAAGTCAACATGGTGAGTGGATTCACACTTCATCAACGCTCAGTCCTGCCTTTGTCTCAGTGCCAGGGGCATATACAGAAGGGGGGCATGGGGTGGTACCTGTACCCCCCAAATATTATCGCCCCCCAAAAAAAATCTGCTGAGCATGCATATTTTTGTTCCTTGGTTGATATGGTAGAGCAACGCAGTAACAACTGACGGTTTTAAAGGACAGACATACCAAATTACACCACAAGTATTTCTTGTAAGAAGTATGAAAATTGTGTGCACGTTTGTTTAAAATACCTTAACAGTAAATAAAGAAATACATTGTAAATTGGGGAAACTGCATCATAAGACAGGCTGTACTATGTACTAAGTGTAACCTATAAATCTAAGAGGTTAAAAACTTATCTGCTTCACTTATTTCAATATCTAATACATTCTGTATAATAGCACAGGGCTGCACATAATAATTTTGATCAAATATTCTTAGTTCCTGTAGCCCCCCTCCCTTTCAAGTCCATTATGCGATGGTCAGATGGATGGGTTGGATTTCCTGTAAGCACTAAAACAGCTTTATCTCACACACTGCCAGCACCCCACATACACAGAAGCCTTGGTGTGAAAAAGAAAACCCTCCAACATAATACAGCTTCCTGCTCCTGTTTCCAACAATCCTCATCCTCAGACACTGACTCACTTAGAGGATGGATTAAAGCAGCAGCCATGCGTTTGTAGTGAATAGTCCACATACTGTACCATCCAGGCACAGTAAAGGAAATACATTTTTCCATTGAAGACCTCTTTTATCTGCAAAAAGAAACCCTTTCTCATTCTGCTTGTTAACCTCGGGAGCCACAGTTAGCAGTGTCCTCCCATGAGGGCCCCTCTGAGCAGACAGCTATCACGAAACTCTGATTGGATTTGCTAATTCATGGGTGTCATTTTTTTTGACACATGCACATGCCGGGAAGTAACTTCAGGCTATTGTATCTTAAAATATCAGCCAACCCTGACCCAAATTATACGGCAAAATGAGTGGCACCGTGTCACCTGGCTGCTGGCGACAGATTTTAAGGACTCCAGCATTGAACTGAATGGCGGACAGACCAACACCTTTCCTCAGCTACATTTCACAACCCACCGCATGTGCAGGTGCAACTATTAGGATCTTTATTAGAGCTGATGGCTCCTGAGCCCATGCGCTTTCTTTGTTTACAACAACACAGACAAGCGCAGCAGTCGGAGTCAGGTCATGCAGGGACTGCTGTAAATGTACAGCATCAACAGAGATGTCATAATGACATAATGGTAATGCTGATCGAGTCTACTAAGAAGGACAAAAAAAAAAGAAAGAAAGAGTTTCACTTCACTATATAGTATTAGAAAACTGTCACTATTAATCTGGAGAGAGGTGGGTGTATATGTATGGGCGGGTACTGATCAATACCAGGGACTCAGTGATTACTTTGACAATTGACTTTTCTGCCTGTAGCCTCAGGAAAGAAAAGTAGTGCTTTTTTTCCAGATGTTGCAAGAATCTCACAAATCAACTATTTCTCCTAGAAGCTATGTATAACAAATACATCACAGGATAATGGATTATGTTTATCTTTGCTTGAGTTTTTTGCTTTTGCTTGAGCAACAAGAGGTCATTTTTCTTTTCTCCAAGGATACAAATCTGTTTGAGTTAAGCTAACTAAGATATTTTTAATAACACGGTCAAACAAAAGAGGATTAAGCAGAAACACTATTAAATGTTCATTGCATCAACAGAAAATTATGAAATCGTGTTCTCAAAACAGCCTGTATTATTCAGAAGAGTGAACACTTGAGTAATTTTATTGTATTGTTGCATCTTGAAGATCTTCCATTTAGATATGACTCATTGCCAATTTCTACCAGCATAATTTTTCCAGATTGGAAAAAGATGTGTCTGGGTGAAAATAACCTTCTAGCTTGTTGTCTGCTTAATGTGTCTGAAAGGAAGTGTTGTTGGTGTTTGAATAAGTTTTTTTATGAGTTATTGATCCCAGAAGTTCAAATACAACAATTTGACTTCCAACCACTGAAAGCAAAGTAAAATTCGCCACATTTTAGTTACCTTGGAAGTCAGATGTTGGAACAAGGGAGTAATTAATTAATTAATTTTTTTAATCAGTCTCTGGTAATATTGATTTGTTGATTTGTAGTTGTCACTGTGCCAAAAAAAAAGCAGAACAAAGCTAAGTTCATTTAATTCACTCTTTGAAATAATCTGAGATGTATTATTTGTTTCTTAAGAGACGGTCTGACTTGTAGTCTATGCGAAAACAATGCCAGCATATGTCAGTTTTGACCAGACAGATGACATTCGGGTTTCAACCATATTTGTCGGCAAGTGACCTAAGGTCACTACTCCATGTCCCTGGGAGTAATTCTAGAGATGTTCTAGCCTCATTGAGTGGTTGCTGCCAATATAGCCATTCTGGAATGGGGTTTGGGTTTGCAACAAGTTGTTTCTAGGATCTGTAAAAGACTTCAAATGAAACTCAGATGGTCACAGTGGAGCGTCTAACTTTTAGACGCCATCAAGGTTCAACTCATTGATTTCTTTGTGTTTAAAGTTTGAAGGCAGAGAGTTTCAGATGGTAGAGAGCAGATGGTAGATGGAGGCTAAAACTAACACAATGTCATTGAGACAGGTGGGTATAACAAAAAAGTGCACACTGTTTCCCAATGCTGTCCATAGTAAAATTCAGAGTAAAACTACCAGAGAAGTAAAAATGTTCAATTATTTCAGCATAGACAGCGAATTTCATTCACTCATGTTATCTAAAGAGAAGGAGGTATAAATTAACATTAAGCTACACCGTTGCTTATTATCAACAGTAGCTTGTAGCTAACTGAGCACAGGTCTTATTTCTACGTTGTACAAAAAGAAAAAGGCAATTTCAGTCCTTTAATAGTGCTTAATTGTTCTGTTGGTCTGTTCTTACATTTAAAAACTGTATGGTGACATAATAATATATAGCCGCCATATTATTAACCCAAGAAGGTTACTTCCTTCTCTTCATAACTGGTAGATCCATTATAATAGTCAACTAGCGGAAGGACAAAATACTGACACCACAATAATATCACATTGCATTGCAACAGTGCAATACAGTATAGTTTCATATTGCATCAAATCAGCTTACAAGAAAGAATATTTTTCTTGTTGTGGTAGTTTTCCAAATGCAATTTCATGAACTTGCATTAATGAAGAAGAAACTCACAGAAGGACAAGAAACGGGGGATAATGTCAAACAGCAGGAACAAGCTAATCAGGGAGATAATTAATTGAACTGATTTTTAAAAGTTCACAATAATGAAATGCCCACATACTGACATCCGATAAGTGCATACCGTATTTTCACGACCATAAGACGCACTGTACTAAAAGGCGCAGTCTCAGTCATGTGTCCCTTACTGTATTTAACACACATAAGGCGCACCTGATTATAGGGCGCGAGTTTTATAGACAATCTACGCCCACACGTTCCCCTTTAACGTTCTCATGGTGTCCTTTACTACGTCCGCCTTACAACAACAACACACACAAGCATACAAGTATGCGTATTTAAAAATAGAGCGGGAGAAAAACTGAGTTTGGTATTCAGATTTTTCTTACCGGTAATTGTCATCAAACTCATCGAAGTCCTCGTCCTCTGTTTCTGAATTAAACAGCTGCGCTAAATCTCCACCAAACATGCCAGGTTCACTTTCTTCACTGTCAGAGTCACTGTCTGTGCGGCTCCTCGGAAATGATGCCGACTTTTGCGAAAGCTCGAACAACAGTGCCAGC
>VUQR01011487.1:0-11489 GCA_015108515.1 Hemichromis elongatus
TAAAACTAAAATTTTAAAATGGAACCTGAGTCTGATTGGTAGCCAGTGCAGCGACTTTAAAACAGGGGTCATGTGGGCACCCTTGTTCGAGCGGGTCAGTAGCCTCGCTGCAGAGTTTTGGACAACCTGTAGGCGGGCTAGCCCTTTCATGTTTAGACAAGTAAACAGGCTGTTACAGTAGTCAAGCCTTGTAGAGATAAAAGCATGTATTATCATCTCCAGTTCGCTTGTTGACACGATGGATCTAAGTTTAGAAATGTTCCTCAAGTGAAAAAAGCAGGTTCTTATTATCTGATTTAAATGTCCCTCCAAAGAAAAAGCTTCATCAAAAATAACACCCAGGTTTCTGAGGTTATGTTTCTGTGAGGAAATAAACACAAATTCATGGGCATTCTGGTCTTATTTCCTCACATACCTTTGATATTTTTATTTTTTGGGGGGATGTCTTCAAACTGTTTGTGACAAATGTAACACTGGTTTCTTCTCCACTATCCAATCTCACGTCCCCCACCTCTTTAAATTGGCTTACTCACTGTGATTCTCTGTTCCTGAAGATTTTAATATTGTAATTTAATAGGTATTCATTTTTAAATCTTTGTAAAGTAACCCTCAGTGTTTAGTGTTATTATATAATAGAATATTTTGCCGTGAAGGTTAATGAGGTCTATCCATTTATAACTTCCTTCTTAGATTTGTAAAACTCTGAATCATATTTTATCAGCAGCTGGTGTAAGAATATGGCATTTTGTCTGTTAAAACCATTTTTTCATTAAAATAAAGAAATCCAGAGAAGCCACAAGTTGATTCTTAGTTTCAAGTTGCTCACTGACAGCTAGTGGACTGGTCTTGTTTTTTGTTTTCTTGTTGCTTTTCTCATTCAGGTATCTGGTAGGTGGAGCCAATTATAGCTACAGCACACCTGAGAAGGCCAGTCCCAGTGCATTATAAAGCCACTTTGCTAAACCTCTGGCTCCCCGTCTGTGGCTCATTATGCTCCCTTGGTTATGTTATGTTATGGCTGTTTAATGTGTGTTTGATGTTAAAATGTCTTACAACCTGTAAAAGCCTGTGTGTGGTCTCCCACTTACTTGTCACATCCTTTGAGCTGGCTTGTGACAATTTATAACTTCCTTTTTACTTCTTCTTAGATTTAAAAAAAAAAAACAATTTTATCAACAACTAGTGTAAGAATATGGCATTTTGTCTGTTAAAAACATTTTTTTACATTCAAATAAAGAGAAGACACAAGTTTATTCTTAGTTCCAAGTTACTCACAATGCCAGTCTATGAGGATTAGAGATGTGTGTCTATGAAGAGGTGCAGCACAGCTTTAAAATTTGTTTATTTAGAGTCTATTAACACAACATGACTGCAAAGCATGCAATAGTCTTCCTTGTATATAAGTTAAGTTTGTTTTTTTTTAACATGACAAACTGCATTCTTAGGCTTGCAAATGCCACCCGGAACCAGGATGGTAATAACAACATAAACTCAACTTAAGTTAATGTCACCAAACAAACAGCTTCTTTTTATTGTTTATGTCTATGTAAGATTGTGTTTCATAGAGAATGTGCACATGAATTAAACAAAAACTAAAAGTTTCACAGATAACTGCACTGCCAGGCCAGATGGGCTAAGCTCTGCCCGGATAGACATGTGTGGAAAACTACTGGGGAGCTTCCCTGCTGTTCTCTATAAATGCAAATTTTTGTTGCTGTGGAAGTTATCCTGCAAACATGTAATGCTTCGCCCAGCCTTCAGGCAAATTACAAATAGTCACAGTTAAAGCGTTTCACTAGAGCTGGTATTCTGAAACCTGTAATTTTACTTCATTTGATTTAAACAATCAGCCTTTTTAATGAAGTATTTCACTCCTATTAAGCAATCGTGTGGGAAGATGTATCCTAAAATCAGTCTCAGTATTATCCAGCCACACTTACCAGTTTCAAATGAACATGGCCATAGAGGTGATTGAGAGATTCCAGATTTAACAGAAGAGAAAATGCTGAACACCGAATCATAGTGGGTATAACTGTGCTTTTTTTGGTCAGTTATTAATGGTGAATCTTAATGATTCACCTAGAATCAAAAGGCCTAAAAACTGCATCACATGACAAATACTACAACCCCCCCTTCCAAAAAAGTTGAGACATTGTGTTAAGTGTAAATAAAAACAGATTACAATGATTTAAACTCAAATTTTATTCACAGTAGAACAGAACACATATCAAATGTTTAAGCTAAGAAAATTCCCCATTTAAAGTAATGACCTATTTTGAATTTGATGGCAGCAACATGTCTCAAAAGAAGTTGGTGGAGAGCCATGTTTACCACTGTATAGCATCTCCTCTTCTTTTTACAACAGGCCATAAAGGGTCTGAGGCCAGCTGCTGGACTGTGGGAGATGAATGCTGTCTCATTCTCGTCTGATAGAAGATTCTAGCTGTTCTTTCATGATGCACCATCGTTGATAGCCCAGGTCAGTTCAGCACCCAGACTCAAAGCCGTGCTGTTGTAATAGATGCAGTTTGACAGGCTGAAATACGAACGGCCTTCCCTGAAAAATACATAATCTGAATGGGAGTATAAGATGATTTAAAACCTTTGAGTGTTGATACTGCATTTCCAAATGTTTCCAGTTCCATAGGCACCGATCCACCCTCATAACATCAGAGCTCCATTTGGATCATGTTCACCTACAGCTCCTTTCTTACATGACATGACAGAGTTTTAACCAGCATTTGTGGATGCACAGTGAACTGCCTTCACAGACAATGATTTGTGGAAATGATCCTAAACCCAAGCCGTGATGACCAAAGCTCACAGACACCCAGTGTTGATATTCGGTCTTATCTCTTGTGTGCAGATTTTCAGAATCCCTTGATGATTTTGTATTGCAGATGATGGGATATTTAATGTCTTTCCAGTTGTAAATTGAGGAACATTTACCTGAAATTATTCCTCAATTAGTGGACAGATTTTTTGTAGAATGATGACTCTTCCCATCTTTACTTTGGGAAGCTCTGCCTGTCTACCTGTTTTGTTTTTTTTTAATACCCATTCATGTTACTCATCTCTTGCCAGTTAACCTAATTAGTTGCAGATGTTCCTCCCACTGTTTCCATTTTAGAATCAATTACATTTGTTGGTGCATTAATAATGCTATTAATGGAAGGAGCTTATATTTTTCATGAAAAATGAAAATGTAATTTTCTCATAAAGTGTTTGATATTTGTGTCTATGCATTTTTACAATCTTTTTCTTTTTACATTTTATAAACTGTACCAACTTTTTTTGAATTGGGATTTGATTGGGATTGTTTTAGGCCATTTTATTAAAGTAAATGTCCACATGGCAGAAAAATAATCTCTAAACTAATGACTACCATACATTCTTTGACTACCTTCTTGAAAACTTTCCTGAGTCAGGGCACAAATAAAAACCTGAATGACACAAAGTAAAACTAGTGGGCACTCTCTGATCACGTTTCACATCATTTGTTTGTCAGCAACAAGCTGCTTAAATGAACTCCAGAAAACATTCGTGGACATGGCGATCTGCTTTCTGTCCTTGACCAGTGCCCCTAAAAAATAACAACACTGATGATGGTGGACAGAGAGGAACGTCCACGCCTCCATATCAGGCAAGAGCATTCCCATAACATAATTTCACCTTTACCATTTAACCTTTGCATATTCCAAAATAGGGGTTGTTGTCACTGAAACACAGCTGCACCTGTTTGCAGCAAACAGTGTAAAATACATCTAGAAAGCAAAAATACCGTACAGATGCATGGTTAAATTAAAATTATATTACTTTAGGATTTTTGTTGCCAAATCCTAAAGTAAGACAAAAAGTAGCTACAGCTAAATCTACATCTGAGAACTAACACCCACAAAGTGATGTTTATGGGACTGACATAAAAGGTTAAAAACCGAACTCTGTGTTCCTGGTCATAAAAGAGCTATAGTGTGGGGTGTATTTTAATGTTTGTTTGTTTTTTATTTCAACAGAAACAGTATGATTATTGGCTTTTATTGCAAATTTCAACATAAAAAATGTGGCTGTCATACCAAAGGACCTTAATTTACATAATGACGTTTCTGAAATCAAAGTTCCCTAACATCTTTCAAGAAACCCATGAGAACGTGTGATGGTCAGTGTTTATCTAAAAACAGTCCTGGTCATGACCCACATATACTCACAGGAACAATTTATGGTTTTGAAACAAGCATTTATAAGCTTGTAATCGTGTCTGTTTTATTTTTTTTTCTACACCCCTCATTCATTTATTCATTTTATGTTTGTCAGCTGTCTAAAATAATGTTTAGGTGCAGAAATATTAGTCTATATGGAAATTAAAGTGTTAGGTACCAGAGGAAGTTGTTCAAGAAACTCTACAGTAACTTTCTTGAGTTTTCAACCTTTTTTCATCCGACCTGACTGTAAAATATGACAGCAAAATATTTTAAGAGAAAATGTGAGGCAGGTGTGCTGCCTCTTGATTGACTGACTGAATTTATGCATCTTGTTTATGCAGGCCAATAATCGCAATTTCCCTAGGTCTGATTATTTGCTGAAAGGCAATAAGTCAGCATTCACAGGTGTAGATACTCTCTTTGCAGATATCTTTGAGATAGTAATGCTTTATTTTTTAAAAGTACAGAGTACACAGTATACAATGCTTGCCAAATTTATTGGCCCACCTGTCATAAAACAAGAAAATACTAATTTTTCTAATATTTTTGCCAAAACCCTTTTAAAAACTTAAAAATGTTTTTTTCTTTTTATTAGGCAAGTAACAAACTGAATTCACGTTTTACACCAAAATTCAATATTAATATGCTTTACAAAATAACAACAATAATTAAAGCATTAAAATATTTTAGAGTAGCTTGTGCATGCTGGTGGATTTACTAAATAGGAACGTTTTTTTTAAGTTGTAGCACAAAGTGAAATAAATGCAGCATAAAAGTATGAAGACTGCCCTTTAAAGCCGTCACTAGCCAGCCAGTTACCATTACTGTTGGCACTTTCAGGAATCTAAATGAAGTGAGACATCTCGCTGTGTTTACTCTCTCGCTTGCACTCAGGTGGGTATTTCGTGACGACAACAAGGCCCTCCCCCCGAGTACTAACGAGACACCTCTCTTCCTTATTTGTGCTCATACCTGGGGCGTTAGGCGCAGTGGTTGCCAGGTGTGCGGAGCTCGTCTGGAGCTCGTTTGGCTTTGTGTCATGACTGAAGAAGGCTACCTTTTTTCTTCTGTACTCATCGGCGTTTGATAAATATCGATGATAAACATAGCTGCCAAGATCGCAAAGTGGTGAGTGAACGCCAGAGCGCGTCTATTAACCCTCTACTAACCTTTAATTGGACTTATTGGTATGTTTTTACCGCTGTAAATAGCACATCTGATAAGTGCTTCATGTAATTCTTTGGTATGGATTCTGTGTGTGTTGTGTGCTCGCAGGTTGGTTGACAGTAGATGAAAACCTAAATGTGCTATGTAATGCAATGCCACCGGGTATTAATCAGGCTTCCTGTCACTGAGTAGCTGAGAGTATAAAGAGCGTGAAGCCACATGATACTTTTTTTTTTTTATTATTTTATGTGGGGGTTTTTATGTAATTTCGTCCACCCTAACACAAAAAAATCTGATAGTAATAAAAGGAAACAAATCAGTATTAGTACACATAATAAATATATACATACAGTACAATTCATATTCTTATATACAACGTACAAAGTATTAGGCCTATATTTATACATAGAAGTATTGACTGAACATCTATGCTGTTGTGTGTTGCCCTAGTAACAGTTTTTCAGCATGTACCTTGCCAATAATTGTTATATTTTTGCACTTTAAATGCAGCACAATAATGCCATTTTTCCAGTTACGTTTTTATTATCTTTAAACATGTAGAATATTATATGTAGTTCATTAAAAGAATGTTAAAATATATATATGTTATATTAGATTCAAGATAGGTTTACTCCCAGATCAAATGTTTAGTCTGAATGCCAAGGTGAATATTTAGCTTTGGGTTTTTATTTTGGCCGGTAATGAATTGAGACATAAGCCTGATCCAGCTCGGGACTTGCTCAACTGAGAGATCCTGTTAAAACTTGTCCGAGCAGGTGTCACAGCAGGTAAAAAGGGAGCTTGTTGTCTCTGTTTGTGCTGAGCAAAACAGGAAAAAATACAAAAGGGAAAAGGTGTGACCGCTTTGTGATATTCTGTACATTACAGGTTGGTAACCAGTAAACTACGTTTTCCTACACTTCCTGTGATGGCTGATTGCATGTAAAGGTTGTTAGGCAGCAGAAAACTACTTAGGTGTCTGAGTTCACACTGAGCCTCGGTAAATTTCCAGTCCAGCTACGCAGAAAGGCTGCGTAGCAGTTTGCTGTGACATGCTGTTGATTAAAAATGTCATCAAGCATTTCCAACATAATTCTTCGTACTTTTTTTCTGTGTGTAATCTGAGTGTCTCTCAGTAGGGAAGTGGGTAAACAGTCCAAAGTGCGTCGTCTTTGAATTAGACGAGTTTTTAAAAATCCCCTACACATAAAAACGTATTCATCCCCAGCATTTTCGAAGATGATGTAAAATTTGCTTAACACAAAACAGCATGTTTCAAACTCTTCTTCACGGTTCTCTGGTGATTTCTGTCAAATCCCCTTTGCTTTTGAAACAAAAAATGACTCTAACTTCACACTTTCAGTTTATTTTTTTTTACTAATAACACTTATATGTTTGAATTCCTTGATTACAGCTGATGATATTGCCTGCCAATCATTAACAGTTCATTTTAATGTTTGATAACCATGAGAAAATTGTTGCTGGCCCATATATGTCAATGAAAAACTGGTATTATTGGTTGTGCTTGCTGTTTTCCCACCATATCTGCTTGTTTCAGGTAACAACAAGACTCTCTGCCTCGAGCTCATATCACGCCATTACCACTTGCTTGTGATGTTACTTCCCTGCCACAGAGTGTGATGGTTTGTGCCAGGATGGTGAAGCATCTCAGGCTGCCATTGCTGCTCCTGCTGCTGGCATTGACTGCAGAATGCAACAGTAAGTTAAATCACTGAGGTTTGATTCGCTCAGAATATTTACTTACTATTAGACGACATTTCAGTTAAAGTGTAGACGTTTTGGTGTTAATTCAAGGGGTTTAACAGAAGTATTGCTCTTACATCTCTTTGACCTCATGCTGAGAGGAATAATAAAGAAACATCCATAACCGGGAAAATTACCAAATTATTTTTGAACCTCTGAAAATTGTCGACGTACGTAAAAATGGGTGTAACACTAGTAACACTTTTACTAGAATAAGTTTTCTCTGGTGTGTTATTCTCTTATTTGAAACCTAACAAAAAGCAGCAATGGTATAACAATCTAAGTTCAAGGTTCAAACAAGATTTATTGTACAGTCTAATAACCATGTCTATACATTTAATCAGTCTAAAGATTAAGCTTGAATCTTTATAAATATTAAAGTCAACGAATAAAATGAAATGAGGTTATGTTTGATATTAGTGTTTTCAGTTCTGCCTCCTTGCTGTGTCCACTTTTCTGGACTCCTGCTCTCGAGCAGTTGGAGTTTTACCCTCACTTTATCCTTTCTTTTGAGCCATAAGCTCCCTTGTTGTGCCTCCTCCATCAGATATTTGAGAGCATTTATCAGCATGGAGTCTATCATTGCAATTCCAGCACCCCACACTCTGTTTATGAGCCCACATCTGACAGCCCTCAGTAATTTTCCTTTTCCCTCTTCCCACAGAGCAATCATGGTAGTGGTAGACATGTGACCATAGTGAGCTTGTGGTGTTCTGCTGTGTGGATTTTTATTTTGTGTTGAGCTCATCTCTCATGTTCTATTTCCTTTCAAGCGACAGTAGTTGCCAACACCTCCAGCTGCAAATCTGAGCCACGCCTCTTTACCTGACAAACAGGATCGGGCACTGTGATGTTATCAGGCTCTCTATTTGCTTCCAGCCTTATTGCTTTCAGCTAGGTTATACAGGGCCCTCATATCAGGCCTGTGTTACTGCTTCCTTACAGAAAACGTGCTACAAGGTGGTAGCTCTCCTCTAGTCCTCCTACATAGCCTTGATAATGATACACAGCCTTGCTTGGGGCATCCACCATACGTGTTCTCATAACAGCCCTTTGATAACAGCCTCCCAGGATGTCCACCTGCTGTGCTCCTGTTGGCTAACAGCTCTGATTTTATTTGTCTATCCTTTCATTTTCTCAGTCTCAACCGACATCTATCTATCGGTCCTCCATTTATAGAAACAATCTCATTCATTTTCAGTCTGATGAGGACAGAGTTTACTTAGATTCCAGACCTCCTCTGCTTGAACACGAGGATGACCCAGTTATATACAGATTTAATTATTGTTTTTGTCTTATTATTATTCTTGTAGTTGCTTCCTTTATGGGTCTGCCTCCATATCACCCGTTTCCTAACATCCTCTTTTGTCACACCAACCACATGCATGTCCATGACTTTATCCATTAATCTTCGCAGTGGCCTTCTTCTTTTCCTCCTCTCTTGAACCTCCATATTCAATACCATAAACTGACTTCCCCTACCTTGCCTTTCTAGCTTTGTCAAGCCAAGTATCAAGAAACTTATTAAACTATTTTTGACAAATTTTCCCATCAATCACTGTGAAATTTTTATGTCTAGAAAATGCCCTTTGAAATGGTCGCAGGTTGAGTTGCTGTGAGCGCAGCTTAAATTAATAAACTCGGGGTGGACGAATGAAACTAAAATAAGTTATCAAAGATAAGAGACATCATTCACTTACCTAAGATAAGTGAATATTGTCCTTTAAATGACTGTACCAAGGTTTTATTGTATTGGCAATTGGAAGCTGATGCCTCTTTGTCACGTGTGTTGCCAGGCATGTCTCCACCAGGAAAACCAGACAAACTTGGCTGCAGGTCCCCTGACAAGGAGACTTTTTTCTGCTGGTGGACCCCAGGCTCTGATGGAGGGCTGCCCACTGTGCATCACTTCTACTATAAAACAGAAGGGTCAGTTCAACCTACCGAGTCTATTTTCTTGTTATTTTACACAGTATAGACTGGATCCTCAGCTAGAATCAAACTAGAGTTTTAAACATGGCATATTGTATTTCTCTTCACCCCACGCTACCAGATACTCCATGAAGCCTCTAATTCTTAATCACTCTAATTGAGAAATAGTAAAGGTGTTGTTTAGTTGTACGTGGTGCTAGATAAGAAAATGTGGAAAACTACTGGATCTCTTTTTATACCCTTGTGAGCTGAGCACAAACACTTGGCTCACCCAAACGACCCACATTTCTCTAGCTAAATGCTAGCACTAGCATTTCAAGAAACTTCACAGATAAAATGCCACAAAAACAAGTCATGGTCCTGAGAGGACAGATCCCGAAGATGTTTGTGAAGCCCTGACTTGCTGTGCATTCAAAATCATTAGTCATCGTAGCAAAAAATGTAATGTAATTACATGCTAATCAGCTCATGCTATCATTTAGGTTTCCAGTAGTTGTCTTTACTATAAATAATGAGAATATTTTATAATATTTTTAAGTGGTTTTTTTTCTTTTTTATTTGCTAATTTAGAATCACCAACTAACCTAACATACATATTCGGTTAATTTGTTGATTCCAAACTGGGTGAAGTTGAGTATGTGAGATACACCTAATACTTAAGGCCATAGAATATGACAGTAAGGTGCAACAGAAAGGCCGGTACATGTTTACAGACTCATGAAACTCAACAGAAAATACAATTATTAATTTCTTAGGAGATACAACTGAAGTCACATTGCAGTGATCAGTGATGGCATGTATTTTCTGCCCATTGCCCTGATTTACTCTATAACACTTTGAATATACATATAAAAGCAAAATGCCCTGAGCATTGTTTAAGACCAAACCTGGTTAATAAACTTCTTGTTTTGTCTACTTGCAGTCAGACTAATATGTGCCAGTGTCCAGACTATCACAAAGCTGGAGGTAACTCCTGTTTCTTTAGCAAGTCCTACACCTCTATCTGGGTCGAGTACACTGTGATTGTGGTGGCCTCCAATGCCCTTGGGAATACTTCTTCAGACCTCCTTACTTTTGACTTGATGGACATTGGTAAGTTTTTCTAGTCTTAAAGAATTTACATAAACTACATAAATCAAACATGTTTTTTGATTGTTGTGTGATAAACAGAAACCATTAAAAAATAAAAATAGAAATATGAGCATATTTAATTTCTGTAAACCATTCTTGTACTAAAAATACCCTCGAAGTTAATTTTTATTTTCTGGGTTGTAATGATCATTTAAAATATGATTTCTTTTGGCTTTTGGCCTATCACTGTGCACTACACTATAAACCACGCTTTCTTTCTTTAGATTATTATTTTATGACACTAAATCTTGTCGATATAATTAGGACTTTCTGGTAATGATTAACGGTCACTTTAAACTTTCTCATTCAGAATTAAAAACTTTAAAAAATTTTAATAATAATCAAGCTTGGCTTAATTTGCTCAGATTAAAATATATTTGTGTCAGAACAGTAACACAAAAATCTGTACAGAATGAGCTAATGATTGGCACATTTTATTGGCCCGACTGCCTTCTCGAGCCTGGTGAGGAATGGAAAAGTACTGAGTGACATACATGAGCCGCAAATAAAAACCTGAACAGAATGAGGTGGAACTGGTTTGCGCAAGAGCAAAACTTCTGTACGCTCCAGCATCAAATTTCACACCTTTTGTTGGGGTTATACAGGCAGAGCTCACTACATTAGTTGTGGAGGGTTTTTTGGCCTCAGAAGACACTTTACAAGCACCCATGCATGTGACTAAGGTCAGATCAACATGCTGGTTTCTGAACAGGGCAGCTGCAAGCCGAGGTAGAGGTGTGGCCGTAGGGAAGGCAATGCTGGTCTGCTGATTGTTTTTTTCACCTGTTTGCCTGCAAACAAATCATGGGTGTAGGTTTCCATTGGGTATCACGAGAAAGTTTAGATTATCGGACTCTTCATTTGCTAAATTGTGATTACATTTTATGCACTAGAGTGTATATTTTTAATCAGTTTATTCAGTTCAATTCAATTTTATTTACATGGCACAAAATCCCAAAAACAATTAACTCAAGGAACTTTATAGTGTAAGGTAAAGACTATATAATAATACAGAGATAACCCCAACAATCAGACAACTGCTTATGAGCAAGCAGGTGGTGATGTGGGAATAAAAATCTCCCTTTTAACAGGGAAAAAACATCCAACAGAGCTAGGGACAGTGAGGGGCAGCAATGTGCTGTGACTGGTTGGGAGTTAGGGGGGGAGGGAAAATGGAGAAATGACAACGGCCTGTAGGTCAGAATAAAACCCAGGCTGCTGCATTCCAGACATGTTGAAGGCTTTTCAGAAAATGTAGTAATAAATTACAATAATCCAGGCTAAAAGTAATAAATT
>VUQR01011487.1:11509-45126 GCA_015108515.1 Hemichromis elongatus
GGTACGGACGGGGGGGGGGGGGGGGGGGGGGGGGAATGGAGAAATGACAACGGGCTGTAGGTCAGAATAAAACCCAGGCTGCTGCATTCCAGCCATCTGCTGAAAACAGCTGAATAAGCAGAAGTTTGAAGAAGTTGCTGAAAAGAGGCGAAAAAGCTGAACTTCATGCTGAAAAGAGGTAAAAGACAGAGGTTTCTGCTGAAAAGAGGTTGGTTTGCTGGAGACAGCTTTATTTGAAAGGGTACACTGAAGAGTGTCAAGAAAGCAGAATGAGTGCTAGGAGGGAAGATGTGTAACAGCAGCTACAGGTTGGATTCGAACCTGCTCTGCCTACCTGATAGCTTCACAGTAAATGCACAAACTGTGGGTTAACTCTTGGGCTCCAAGAATCTTGTGTCAAGTCACATCCTCACCCCAGCATGTCTCATCTGTATCTACACTGGTATTATTGGATAAAGGCAAAATGACAAAACAAATATAATTGCTTTTTTCAGCCTAGTTAAAAATTTCAATATGTGGCCAAACTAAAGTTAATGGTATTCTCATCAAACTCAATTTAATTTTGCTTTTAGTACTAATTACCAAATGTTGGCATGCAAATATGCTGAACTAAGATGGCACGTGATAAACATCGTCACAGTCTCTGTTTCTCTCTGTTGATGAACAGTGAAGCCCTTTGCACCTAAAAATGTAACACTGGTGGTCAACATAAAGGACAGTCCACACCTAGCCATCCAATGGCATAGACCATCTAACATAGACAAATTGTCAGGATGGGTCACCCTGAAGTATCAACTGAGAGCGAAACAAGACAAGAGCCAAATATGGAAGGTGAGTGGCCGACTGAGCTTCTCTAATATTTGCTGAATGTTTTCTGTTTTGTTTTTTTTCTGTGTTAAGATTTTGGCCGACATTTGCCCAGGAATGTAACAGTCACACTTTAAACACATGCCAGTTTGTGGTATATTGTCAAGAACCTCAAAACAACATTTCTCATTTCTTCTTTTGTTTCAATTTGATATTTTGTAAAGAGATGTCAAAATCTTATATGCACCATATAAAATGGTGAGTATAAAATAATGTATATATAAATGGGTAACTGAGGCCCAATGTCTTTAGGACAGATAAGCCCTCTGTATACCAAGGTCTTCTAAAGTTAAATACGATTTGGTTGGCAGTCAAATCGTGGCAGAAATTGGGTCATGCAACAGGGCAGCGAGCATCATTTAGTAATATTTGCATGGAAACGTTCTTACCCTGTGCCAAAAATGAGTCCCCATGGAAAATTATGATTGAATAAAAGAAACCTGCATGCCGACCTATTTTATTCTCACCACCGTGTGTAAGTAAAGTAGAATTGTTCGTATCAAACACCTTTGTAGACTCTCTATGCATTTTAGATATTATTTAGATACTATTTAGCCTAACCCTCCCCACTCTATATAAGGAAACAAATTTCTGAAATATCCAAATGACTGAAAGGAAATGGTAGTTATTATTGGTACCATCAGTAAAAGTTGTAGTAGTAGTATAAATTTTAAAGAGTTATTTTTGTTTTCCTAAGGCAGCCAAGCTGTGATTGGTTTTTACGCATGTTCAGGGAGACTTCTAAATTTGTTTGTACATTTTTTTGCAGATAAAAAAATATTGATAAATTGTGTATTTTTCCGTGAAACTCTATATATGTATACTCAATTAATGAGGTCTAGTAATCCCAAGCACAGTAGCAAATCTACTACAGAATAACTTATAAAGAAAAGATTTAAGGTGTTGCAGTGGCCCAGTCAAAGTTCAGACCTTACCCTGACTACAATGCTGTTGTGGTACATTAAAAGAGAGCTGTGCATAAACAAATGACTGCAAACCTCAATGAACTTAAGCAATGCAATAAAGAGGAGTGGGCCAAAGTTCCTCCACAATGAGGTGAGAGCCTGATAACGTCGTACGGATTGCTTCAAGTCATGCATGACCATATGTACTTAGGTTTTTCACAAACTGCCTTGGCCGTTTGGCTTAGTTTTTGTTAAATAAATAATGACACGGTGTAATATATTACCTGCTGCTGTATCTGAGGTTTTGTTTACCCAGTTTTAAAACCTGGAAATGACTAGTATTTTTTTATGTCTTGATAAATAAAACCTTTAAACTGACACAGCACGTGCTTCCTTTTTGTATTGGTTGTTTGTGACAATTGTAAATAACTTTCAAAAACCTCTGGATCAAGCATCTGAATGCAATTCAAGTCTAAAAGTTAATTACTTCTAAGTTTGACCAAGATCAGTTTCATGCAAATACAAACAAAATGTTATCCCATTAACAAATATGCAAATCAAACAAACTTAATATTTTAGCATTTAAAAAATGTGAAATCAAATTAAACTCTGAAATTAAACTGAATTAAGTATTATTACCATTTAGGTTATCTATCCAAATGCAGATATTCACACATCGAAAGCTTAACATATGTCCCATAATAAGTAGAAACCTCAGAAGGTCACGTTTTTAAAATTAATGCAATCACAAAAATCCAGTTTTTTAAATTTTTGAAGTTTAACTTTTAGCAGTCTTGGCTAGTAGTGATGTTGTTAAGTCGAGCGTGAAATCAGGCTCTGGTATGAACTGCAGCAGCCCAAAGAGGAAATCATTAAACAACCTTCTACTGTCATGTGAAGAATAAAGTCGTGGTGTAACCCTTCACACACGATTAGTCAGTAAATCAGTATACTGCAGTTTAACCATAAATTTTTATGGTTAAATTGTTTTATTTCAAAGTAAACAAATGTATTTTTAACTCTCGTTTAGTCCAAAGGTGATCTTAAAAGTAGAGGTCAAATGTTTTGTGATTTCTTTTCCTCCTCCTTTCTAGAATTACACATCAGATACACAAACACATCTCACCATTTACGGCATTGATCTTGGAGTGGTGTACATGGTTGAAGTGCGCTGTGCAATAGACAATAGCGCCTGGAGTGAGTGGAGCAACACTACGTTTGTCAAAGTTCCTAACTGTAAGTCCCAAAAGCCCTTTACTCCTCCTTTACAACATACTGGCAAGTGCTAACGGTTAAAGATTAATAATAAAAAAAAACGTTTCTTTTTTTTCCCTTTTTTTAATAATTCAGTTCCTCACAAGGACAGTTCCATTTGGATACTGATTTTCAGCCTCTCTCTGATTCTGTTGCTTGCAGCAATAACTATTTTGATCCTGAAGAGAAAAAAGTATGTATCTGATATTAGGTCTAAGCGCTCTATTTTACATGAAGACAAGATAAAAAGACTTGACTCATGACTGTTTTCTTTCTCAGTGTGAAGACGTGTATTCTGCCCCCTGTCCCTGGTCCAAAGATAAGAGGAGTTGATGTTCAACTTCTTAAGGTGATTGCCTCTCCATTCTACTTCTAGAATATTCACAAAAAACGCCTCCACTGTTTAGGTGATAACAATGTACTCAATTAACTTTTGCAGAATGGCCAGTCCGAAGATGTCATTAATGCCATGCTTTTCAACCAGAGATTTCCTGTTATGATGCCCTGGAAGGACCAGAAAGAGGATTACCTGATTGTGTCTGATAAAGAAACCTCGTATTTGCCGCTGGAAAAAAATAAAATATTAATTCTTCCAGCTGTCATAACATTAGACTCCGAAGTCCAGTCTAAGGACAGAAGTAAAGTGGAGCACCTTCTAAACGACAGCAAGTCTTCCTCAGAGGAGACTTCAGATAAGACAGAGTCGCCGGAGCTTCTTACTAAATGCCCAAGTGCAAATGATTTGAACGATGAGAAGGCAAATCAGCTAAAAAGTGTTACTGAGAAGATCATCCAGCCCTTTGGAATCGGCGGTTATGTGGATATGCCAAGACATGAGCACACGCAGGAAGCAGACTACAGCAGAATGAACGAGGTGAACGGTGACAATATTTTAATTATGAAGAAAGAAAATGTTCCTCATACTCTGGACACAGAGGGACAAGAAGGCGGTGTGCCTGATGACTACAGCAGGGTGAAAGAAGTGAATAGTGACAACATGGTTTTCCTAGAGAAACACAGTGACTCAGTTAACGCATCTATTAAGAGTAAAGGCTACATAGACTGGGTCAATCAGAAGTCAAAAAATCCTCATGCGACTGAGCACAGTGAAATGGGAGTGTGCCCACAACTGGTTGGCTGTGGATATGTAGATACTGTCCCCCCACCAGCTGTAATCTAAAGCTTTTTATCATATAAAAATGCTATTATAAGTTGACAGCAGACATTAATCATTACTTACTGTTGAATCAAAGAATGAAGCTGTCAATATTCTACATTTTTACTGTTCTTGTTGGATGTACGGTTGGTACAGGCATTCGTAAAAACCATAAGATGTACCATCTCTGGGCCACAGTAGAGTTTCTTGACAGCTATGGGATGGATTGCTGTTAAATATACTGCAGACACTTAAAGCAAAAGCAGGTAAACATTTGTCCTTATTCAGCAGAACAGTTTGACACATGCTCATTGGATTTGCACAATTCATCCAGACATCCATGATAATGATGGTGCTCTGATGTTTCGTCTCGAGTCATCTGGCGGCTGACATTTTTGGTTTTGCTTGGCATCTTGTGAATGGATTGTTGTGAAATTTTCTGCAGATATGAAAATATTAAAATGGTAAATACTAACAGCTTTGGTTAATACTGTGGTTTACCAATTAATACTTGCAAAATTAAACAAAAGCATCAGGTGTAATTGGTGTTTAGTAGTAATTAGTAAATGTTAGTATGCCAAAGTCATGCTGAACTCGATCGAGACTACACCAGCTAAACATCAAATCCCTGCTTTTGGCTCAAAGCATGATGTGTCTAAATACAGCATCACTAAATTGCTTTTAAGTCAACTCTTATATTACATTAGCCAAGCTTTCAAAACATTATTAGTAGTATGAATGCTTAATTTGTGGTTTATCGAAGAAAAATCGCCCAAGTTAAATCAAATTAAAGTTTGGTGGCAAAGAGACGGTTGCATGATGGCTTTACAGCTGTTTTTTTTTTCTTTCCTCTTTTTGTTTGCGTTGGGCAGGTAAAGTGTGGTCTGTTTGATTTATCAAGAATGTACACCACACAGAGCATATCCAGGTTTTTAAAGTTTTTACATCAGAATATTATAAACACATGTGGTGACATACTGTGCTGTAACTGACAAGCAAATCTGGCTGTTCTTGCCGTTATGTTAACGTTAAATTTTTCAATCAGTCAAATCACAAATTTAAACAGACTGCAGATGAACCTGTCATTAGTCTAATCAAGTGAATATTTTGTAAGATATTGTATCATTAAAAAAGCTGCAGACTTAAAGCATTAATTTTTGGGTTTTACCAATGTAAAGTTATAATTTCATTTTTAAAATACATTTTTGTAATATAATACAAGGACTTACACATAAGTAATACTTTTGTCATTAAGCATTATGTATGTAAAGCAGCTAATTACATGTGGAATTTAAAAGAAATAAAATAAGGAAAAATCATTGTTTGTTCATTTTCCTACTCTGCCTGAATCTTTAATGGTTTCTACGGTCTAAAGGAGCATTGTGTCTCCCACACATTTAATTTTTTCATAACTGTTTTATGAAGATGAACTAGTTTATTTATCTTCAAAAGGGTGATTTTTTTTAAAATACATTTTTATATGCCAAAACCAGAATGTCAAAGATGTACTTGTTCATCCAGCTCACAATCCATCACCAGTCACAGGTTAAATGACAATTGTTACCTTAAGAACAAGTTGGATAAAGACACATTAGGTGATCACCGTGCACAAGTTTCACTACAATCTGACCAATACTGTAGGAGCAGCAGCGATTCTTACTTCCATTTAGCATTTATTGATAAATAGTTTTATGATTATTACCTTGTTTAAACCTAGAGGTTAGACTGGCTCTTTTCTATAATATTGGGGGTATCTCAGCCAAATGTAATCAAGCCTCTACTCCGGTGTATAAATGATTCACTCTTCAAGTTGTGACTATACAAATGACACTTTAAATTGATATTTTAGGAAAATTGACTCCAAACTAATCGCAATTCCACTGTACCTTTGGGAAAGTATAGTTAAGTACTTGTAAAAAAAAATATGCCATTTAAAAAAACAAAAAACAAACACCGTGACAGTGTGGCACATCTATCAGCATTTTTGGATTTTGGCTTATTAAATATTTACTATCTGTATAATGATTAGAAAATATATAAATGTAAGAAATCACATTTATCAGTTTGCGGCCAGTTTTTCAGGTTTAAACAACAAATCTACACAAACAATACACAAATTAAACAAATTTAATTTAGACTGTTTTGAGTTTCTGTGACAAGATTATTTGCATTTAATGCCACCTGTAAGTAAACTAAACATTCATTTTAAACTACGCACACACAACTTGACACAACATACATTTTACACAAGTGTTACATGACACTGTTTCCTTTAAAAAAAAAAAAAAAGTTAAATATATGAGCCCCAGAGCAACATAATTAATTTCGTAACATTTGTAATGTCTGTTATAAACTCTATTTTTGAATTCTTCCTAACATAAATCACAAATGTGATAATGATCTTAGAACCACTCTGCAAGAACTCGATTCCAATCTTGTATAAGATGGACCACTTTGAAACTTTGTCTACATTCAACATTTGAAAGACTTCACACCTACTTTGCATAAATGAAAAACATGTCGGAATTAGATCACAGTCATCTGCACTTCCTCCATTGCAATTTATTGCCGAGATTGTCACCTAGCACTTTGGATTCTTATTTTCCTTTTTCCTATTTATTGCAATAAAAAGTAATATTTTGTAGTTGTTGCCCTTTAAATGTAATGACTAAAATGTAAAACCATGTGATATCAATCAGTCATTCGGATATTAAAATCCCAGCTTGGTTTCTATTTTTAAAAAAAATAACGCTCAGTTTATTGGATTTAAGTTTTTGTGACCCTGTGAAATGATGTGAAATATCAGATGGTTTAGGCAATAGTTTATTATGCTATGTGAACCTGGCAAAAACTGAACTGAATGTGTAGAAAAGATTTGTATTTTTAGGTAAAATTTTAAAAAACCTACAAAATACAACTTATAACATGAGTGAAAGTCTAAGAGTTGTTTCACCTCTCATCCAAGACAATTCTTTAGCTCTAAAATTAAATTGATTTAAACCCTACTGAGGTTTGTGCCTTAAGAGGACATCCTGCACACCAATTCTAAGCAATGTGAAAGTGACAAAAGTCTTTATTAAAAAAATAATTTATGACTGTGCCATGTGCGCTCTATGAACAGGTCACAGGTATTGTAATATTTATTGTATACATCTAATATAAACTGCTTTATGTTGATTTTTTTTTTGTGTATAGACTATATGCTATGGAGACAGGTAGTGCACCATATGCTATATAACATGAACGGGAACATTAACTGCAGAAGAACATAAATATTGGTTTATCACTGGGTTTTTTTAATTAATGTATAACTTCAGTGTCATTAGAAAAAAAAAGGGTAAATTTAAACACTTTTCCCATTTTTCTAACCCATTAATTTTTTATTACATAATTTTAAACTTACTCAAAGGAGTACAAAGGATGATCAAAACCTTCAAATTTTACTCGAGCCTGTACATCTCAGGGATTAAGTCAAGTCACTATGTCAAAATTTAATTTCTTTATCTAAAAATGACAAAATAATTTGAACTGAAGTTGATTATTACGAAAAAAAGCTGCAAAATGCAGCTTTTTCTAAAAAGCATCCTCCGCACAGTCTCATGAAGCTGCTGATAATTCATATTGTGGGATGTCTTCAAGTTTAAGTTTAGCCCCACTAACTTGGTGATTTAGCTCACCAAAAAAAAAAAATCACAAATAATTGGAACAAGCAGTAACATGATACTGACAAAGTCCCGGAAAGCTGCGAGCGCCAGTTTGAGAAACACCTGCAGCACTGTAGCCTTGAAGGCCAATATGATGAGATATAAGGGGATCCATTTTTTTTTTTATTTTTAGGCACAAAAGGCTTCATGACTGTTAGCTTTCTTCATCATCAGTGTTTTCAGTACATTCATTGTCCAGGTGCATGGACCGCAGTTGCACCTCAAAGTCTAGTAATGTGTGGTTATACTCCTTCTCCAACATTTTCTTCCAGAGTTTTACTGAGAAATGGAGACAACATGTAATTATTCTTTACTGTTTCACAGTTACTGTTAGAGACACTTTTTGTTTTTTACTAAACAAAGGAACATCATCGCTATCCAATGTTACAGTTACTTACTGTAATGTGGTTCCTCTGGCTCAGTTACATCTGGATCAGGCACAGGTTCCTCAGTGTTTGTTTCAAGCTCTGCCTCTGCCTGATCTCTCTGCTCCAGGCTTGACACCATCGCTTCGTAGGCTGTCCGTGCCTCAGAAGACAGCTCGATCATCTTATGATAATAATCCTGTAGGTAAGAACGTTTTCAGCTCATTCGTAATTACCTATTAATGTCATCTTAAAACAATATTTGTCTCACGTACAGTTTTGTGTACATTTGCAACAATAACCCTTACCTGTGCGCCATCATAGTTGAAGATGCCGACCAGGCTGACAGGCACGGCCTTGTTGACACAGCGTCCCAAAGCTTTTCTAGAGAGTGCAAATATGAAAGGCACTCCCTGCTCACGACATGTATCGATGATTGTGTGGAGAGCCTCATCCAGGCCGCCTGTGAAACGTGACATTTTTGCCCTTTTCATGCAATTGTAAGAATTCCTTGCACATCACAGCTCTCAGAATTACATTTAGGAATGACTATGTGACAATTCTTGGTTTTCCAATTTTGCTTGATAAATCAGAAAACACATTTTATTCTCTCCATTTTGTTTTCTCTCTAATTTGACTTGAATTTTAAAGTAAAATCGCAAAGAACAAATTTGGACTGGCTCAAATTTAAAGAAAACGTTTAGAATTCCTAGTTTCGAAACTGTTGAAGCCATTTATCAGGTCTTATAGTACCTTTGGACTGGATTCGTTCACAGTTTGGTGAGATAATGACACACTTGATCTTCCTGAGTTTGAGGTGCTTGTGGACCTCCCTAAGGCCCATCACGATCCGTCTCTTCATGCGGGCCTTCATGGGGTCCTTCTGGTACAAGCGGTCTTGGAACCGAACCAGCTCCTTTAGCAGCAACGTCACGCACTCATCCACATCTTTGCTCAGCATCTGGCTGCAATAACTGAAATGAAAATGCGATGTACCAAGGTTTCAAGCAACCAACAACAACATGTGACTGGTCATGCAGTGAAGCATGCAACTTTAGCAGTCTTACTCTCTGAATTTTCTGCTATGGATTTTAGGTGCCGGGTATGACTGAGGTGAGGGGATTTGTTGCTGTATGGTCTCATTTTTGTCCATCTCTTCAGCTTCTCCCACGATCTGACACATATCATTTGATTCATCGAGTCCTTCTGCAGGAGAGCTAACCTCATCTATGGTTTGAGAAGGACAAAATTAAAATATTAGCTGTAATCATTTATTTCCAACAGCTCAGAACAAAGGATACTGGCAGCAATCATTTCACTGCATGCTCTTACCTGTGGCATTTGCATCACACTGCTCTTTTTCTGTACAGTTACTCGCAAGTTTATACTCGCTTTCAGGCAGCAGTCCTCTCTCTTCCAGTAAACGCGCCTGCTTCCTCTCCTCTCTCTCTTTCAAAATGACCTGAGGAACCAAAGCAGGAGTTCAAGCCTATAAACAGAGCTGCACAGCTGAAATGAATTCTCATAAAATTGATTATATTTGACTTTGTTGCAGAGTAAATAAATGAACTTTGCCTTTTTAAGAGGAGTTGGTTTCTTTGCTTTGGGCACCTCTCTTTGCTTGCCTTTCTTTACCAAAGGACTAGTTGAATCCAGGGGATTGTGTGCAATTTTATCCTGCAGCCACAGAGGCTTCTTCTGGGCAGATGTTTGCTTCTGAACGACAGGTAGTCCTCCACCAACTACAAATGGAGAAATACTTCCTACTTTCATCAGGTTATGACACCATGCACTCCAAGATCGGGCATAGGAAACTACTTAAATTAGCATTATTCTTTGAAAATATAGTTCAAAGTGATATCTATCAAGCCAACCTGACCGACCTGTGAGAATGACTGGCTTAGCGTCCTGCTTGGTTTTTTGAGACTGCTGCTTCTTTTCCAGGGTGGCCAACATGTTTCCGATGTCCAGTTGCATAGGAACCTTGCTCTTTTTCCCAGAGGCTTTCTCGCTTTTCTAGAAATCAAGTAAACAAGAACAGAACTGCACATTAAAGACAAACCAGTTTCCAGTTCTAAAGGTTAATTTTAATGTACACAAGACACAAACCTGCCCTTTTTTTCCTGTTTCGGTGGGTTGTGTCTTTGCTGCGGGCGATTTTTCCTGGTTCTGGTCAGCAGATTGATGCTGACTTCCTTCTCTTTGGTTTTCCTTAATAATAATAAAAAAAAAAAGTATAAGTCACTGCCACAAATACACTATACATTTAATTTTACACTAATATTAGATATATGAGACCCTTGATGAAGTACCTCATTGCATAGTTTTGTATTGCTGCTGGTTATTAACCTTTCAGTTTTTGACAAAGCAAGAGTCAAGTCTGGGAACTCCTCTTCATCCTTCAAAGAAAACCATACATCAGAAATAATCCTTCTCCCAGCAACAGAAACGAGTTGAATGAAAAACCAGAACTCAGATTTTCTTCACCTCAAATTTTGGAGGCTCTTGATAAATCACTGGCTCTGACGAGTCACCTTCTGCACCCTCACCGGTGCTTTTCGCCTTTTTCTTTTTCTTTCGCTTTTTCTTCCCTGGAGCTACCGCTTCCTGCTGTGCAGCCATGCTCTCAATCTGATAAGATATAAAAATGACAAAGCTCAAACACACCATGAATATATAAAGGCTAACTGCCCAGGTTAGTGAAAGTTTAGCTTTTTGTTATGTTGAATAACCCATTTATTAAATTCTGTTATATAAAGTTTGTAAACACCATGAAATATAATATGTGTGTCTATAATTACCAAATACAAAGCTCTGCACAAATGTCTAAGCAGTACACTATTTTGACAGGCTTGCTCTTTGCTGCTTGATGTTCAAAAATAATGTCTGTTTGGCCTCATTACTCGGTTGCCTTGCTTATTTTGGTTTGGTTTATAATGTCTATGTAAATAAAGAACAGAATTACTCAGCTCTTCACAGAAGCTCCCCAGTGTTGCCATAGTTTAAACACAATTTTAAGTACCGGCACTGCACTCTACAGACTGTGCTGATAATAGGTGTTGCGAATGCCATTTTTTGTTGTTTTTAGATCCAGAGATTTATGATACAAAAACAATGAAAGTTCAAATAAAGATTTTTTGGAGGGGGGGTCAAACAACATAATCATATGCATACTATATGCAAAAAAATGCCTTTGCTAGAATGACTTAGACAGTTAGAAGCGATATGTGTCTCACAGAGTGCACAAACTCTGTCTGGGTGCTGCTGCTTCCTGAACATAATGAAGGGAGGTGTGCATCATTCAGGGCTAGAACACGAGCCCCTCTGTGCTGATTGCAAAAGAGGTACAAGTTGCAAACCTGCAAATGGAACTGCTAAATGTGGAAAGTGAAATGAGGCTCAATTAGCACTGCTTTCACTATGACGCATGTAAGGTGGACAAGCTGATATGGCATTAAAAACTGTAATTACCTTGAACTTCAGCAGGTGTGCTGTATCAGATTTTATAACTATTGCAAGTTGACATGCTGTAATTTCATTTAGATTTATAAATAAAACGACCACTTCAAGAGACCATTTATTGCTTCTTGCTTTTTCTGTGATGGTGCACAGCCTGCGTGGATGCAGAGAGGCAGAGTGTAATGGGAGAGCAGTAGGAGCTCTGTTGCAGAGTATTACTCTCCACATGTTTTTAATCATGTGAAAAACCTACCTAAATAAAAACGAATAAAAAGATCAATTAAAAAACAAAAGAAAAACAAAAGCTACTAAATGGATAATGCATAACTGAAATTAAGTGTGATGATATCAAGAGCCAAGAGTAAGCTATTTAAAAAAAAAATACAACAAAACGAATATATACACAACACAAATATTCAGATATATTTAGTAATATTTAGTTACAGCCTTACAGATTTCTCTCTATCTAATCGTATGTAGGTATGAGTGTTTAATGTGGTAAGTAAATAAAATGGGATGCAGAACAGGAGTAGGGAGAAGGCTTTTTTCTCCTGTCTTGTAGAATAATGAAAAATAAAAAAAAAAGAAATGTGTTCACACCTAAAATCAGAGATCGGCAGTAACGCGTTACAAGTTTACATTTTTAAAGTATATTAAGGGATTACTATTGCAAAAAAAGTAATTGGATTACTGTTACTTTTCCGTAAGCACGCTGTGTTATTAAACAGTGACTTTGTTCGTGAGAGTGTCTCATGACAATGACGTATAAGCATGCAACGTCCGTGGCAGTAACAGATGTGTGCAGATCAACAACGACAATATGGAGCGCGGGAGAGAGTACAACCATGCAGCATTTAAAGCTCAGAAGTACTGACATTACTCCACTGTCCACTCTGCAGTGTACAGAAGACGACTTCTTACTATAATGAAAAATAAACTTCAAATCTGAGCAAGCACCTAGCACGCCGCCATGGGAATGTGAAATTCACAGAAAAAAAAAAACCCGGATCTCCCCGCTGACATAACCGCTGTGGCACTGGGCAAATCTCCAAAACAGATTTAAGAGCGACAGGGCTTAGTGCCGCTGAGTCTTTGATTTTATTTATTTTTTTGTTGTGTTCTACTTGTATCTATTTGAAAGAGTAAGTGTAACCACAAAAAATGATTTGATTTTATATGCTGGAACATGCAGAAAATAGGTTTAAATATTAAATAAATGTCTTCCTGGTCAGAGAATGTTGCATATAATTTATGCACATTTCATCAAGCAAAAATTAAAGTTAAAAGATTAAAAGTAATAACACAAGTTTTAAAAAGAGATTTTTTTTCATTTGATTTGTGTCTCCAAATCGAATCGAAACATGGGCCCAGATTAGAGCCACAAAATAAATGGTAGACTTACTTCATGAAAATAATTTATCCACTTTTAAGATCTGCTGACTGCCTATGAATCTGGCATAACTGTTGAGGATCTAAGACATGCATCATACCTGCATACTGTTAGAGCTGATTGTCTTGTCATTAGGAACAAGTTTCTTCGGAGGCTGAGAGGCAATGTTAGCCCAGGATGTCACTGATGGCTGAACTGTGCACACAAACACCAAATAAAGATAATCAACGTGTGAAATATTATTAAAACTTCCTCCAAACTGCTGAAAGACAGAGTAGAGAACATTTGACCCTACCTGCTTGGATAACTGGGGTTTCTGGCTTGGCATTAGTGGCACATTGCCGGGGACCAGGTAGGGTTGGGGATCCTCTGCTGCCAGACTATGTAACAAAAAATTACAGCAGGACCAGCATCATGAGTTTAGCTTTCTGTAATGCACAAGAGCTGTCAGATATGTTAACAGTTGATATTCCCATGAGCTGACCATCCAAGAAGATGCCAATTTTGGAGTTTGGGAGCTTTTCAATGGAGGACTTTGACCCCAGCACTCTTTCTGAGAAGCAGGAGGAGCGGCTTTGGCCACTGAAACACCAGCCAATTCTGGAAAATCAGCCATCTTCACTTCAAATGGGACAGAATTTGTCTGTGCTGGTGTTGGCTTCCCTGCAGAGGTTGGGGCAGATCTTGTACCTTTAAAACCTGCGAATGAATTATGAAACATTAAAGGAGAAACATTTACATAAAGCAGTGGATTTCAAACATTTTGTGCCCAAGATACTACAATTCTGGTCATCACTGGCCAAAATTGGAACATGGCAACGTCGTAAGAGGAATCCAAAAAACAAACAAAATCTATAAGACAAACAATATGCTAAAGAATCTCATTAAGAATGACTGCATGAATCTGCAATTATTATTTTTATTTTAGTGATATTTTCATGTTTCGATTTCTTTATCTCACTGCATTCGACACGCTTGCTCTACGTCATCTCAAATGAATGTTGTCAGTTCATTCTTTAATTGCATTTCAGACTAAGGTGCTTTTTACAGTTTATCTGCAATGTCTAGATCTTGCAAGATACCATTACACACTTTCACACAAACCATTAAATGGTCTTGCAGATTCAGATGCAGAGCTCCTTTAAAGTAGGCCAAGCTTCTTTCAGAATTTCTTTGTGCCCCTTTAGCTTTCTTTGCACCATATTAACATTGCCAAACTTCTCCCAGAAGTTTATGCACTTGGGCTAAAGACCACAGACATTCCAAATCCACATGAAGCCGTAAGACATTAGGCAGGCAGCTTTCTCAATAATATCTACTGGGTCATCAGCAATGGTGGTTACTTGGAGTTTGAGTAACATGAGAAAGCAAGAAGGTTGGTGGACAAACATACTCATAGCACTAAAGAAAGGACCAAGCCTTTAATGTGTGGGCCTCTTACAAGTTAGCCGATCATCCGTGTCTCTTTGCCCTGCTGTACATGGCAGTACTATTTGCATGCTTAATACCAAAACCCGATGGGAATCACTGACCACAAAATTATTTTCAATGTTGAAAATATTTTGGTCGGTTACATTCACAATACAACCACTAGAAGAAGAACCGAGAAATTATTCACAAAGAAAGTTAATACCGTGTATGTCATTTACCTTTTTTCTGCATGTCCACTGAGGTCTTGCCCATGATTTTGCCTTGAGAGTCTTTTTTGTTTGGAGTCGTCTGTGAAGATGAATTAGAAAATAACACTTTACTTTATGACTAAAGTTTGTTTATATGTAGGTTTCTGTTAATTAAAATAAAAGTAACCTTTGCTTGGGGATCCCGTTTGGTCCTATGGCTCTGTAGGAAGTCATCACTGGCCTCTCTAACAGGGCGGCTGCTGCTGTAGCCGTGACTCCTCGGTGCATCTCCTCCTCTTCCTGCTGGTTTTGGGCTCAGACCTGAGTGGCTTCTTAACAAATTGTTACAAAATGAGCACCTGATGATTTTGGTCAAAAGCCAAATTATTAAACACCCCTGGAAATGACATTTTCCTACCCTCTTGAAATCTGATCGGAGGCATAAGGGTTTGGTAGAATTAGAGGTGGAGCTGATGCTGATGTGTGGAGCTCTGCAGGCGGTTTCCTCGAACCTCTCTGGTGTTTGTGGTCAAAGTCCTGGAAAGCAAAGCAAATGACAGTTGGTTATTTTGCCACCAAACAGCGTGCTGTTGTTTGGCTTTTGACAATCACGCCATTAACTCCAAATTCCAGTAGAAATTTCATGAAGAAATTTTGCTTAAGACTAACCACTATATCGATGTTTTGGACTTACAATGCACTAAAAACGAAATGCATCCATCTCTACTTGATTACCAAACATCTAGCTCATATTGAACAACAGTAACCGCCGGGTTGAAAAAGTCTTACAGTGTAACTAAACTGGTAGTTTGTTAGTGTGGTCTTAGCAGTGTCTTACTCGTGTAACTAACAGCTAAAGTTTGCTAAGAGTTAGCTCACGCTTAGTTGCATGCACTAACATTCATTAGCTTTCTAGCTAACCAGCTAGCTAAGGAAAAGAACAAATGTAGCGTTCATTTTCATAAAATACCTTGTCCATCTCTCTAGTTGAAGTCACATCTTCATGTAAGCTTATATAAGTCGCCAAGCTCCTTCTTACGAGTGTACAGACACTAATCTACCCCAAAAGTGCGTACATGGCTAACCAGACTAAGCAACCTGTTTGACAGCATGTAGCCGGAGCAGCTAGCTGAGTGAAACAGCTGGTGTTACATGTGCAGTCAGGAGATCCGCAGCGACACCCTCTGATATAACAACGTAAACACTTTAACGAGTTTTCCTGTTAATTAAAAAGGTAAAATAAACTTGAACTCCATAAATACACCTTTTATTGAGATCCCGAAGGCAAGCAAGAAACATAAACATATCTATAATTCTATACTCTGTGCATATATATGTATAACATGATGTAAATATGCCAGGATGTAAACATGTTTCTCGATCCTACCTAATTTTAATAATTAAGTTGCTTAAAATTGCACTGCATACACATTATTACTGACGCTGGCTCCGTAGTGTAGTGGTTTGCACATCTACTTGAACCGATAACACAGTATAAATTATAATTAGTTATATTTTGTTGTAGTTTGCTTGGCATTCCTTAAATACTCCAAAATAAATTGCTGTGTAATTGAGCACCAAAAGTCAATGTCTTGTTTATTTATGTGGCACATTTCATTATAGGCCTGCTCTAACTTAATGTGCTTTTCACAGAAGATAAAAACACAAAAACCTATGCGAGTTTACGATGAAAACACAATGAAGTTGCAAATCCACACACAGTTATTAACTGCCAGCAAACATCAAGTTTTTGAGCACAGATTAGATAGAATTTAGGTCAGCATGCAGCTTAATCCAGTGAACACCACCATACCTGAAGGCATCCTCAGCACCTGAAAATGTCAGAGGACTGACTGAGTAATAGACACTAAGCAAGTCAGAGGTGTACTATACAAATCATTGAGAGTTTTATTAACTAATAGAAGGATTTTAAATGTAATTCTGTATTCAGCTGGAAGTCAGTGAAGTGAATTTAGCACTAGGGTAATATGGTCCAGTTTTTATGTCAGGACTCGCAGCTGCACTCTGGACAAGCTGAAGTTGTCCTACTGGTAATTAGGATAATCCTCCAAACAGAGCAGTAGTCCAACCTGCTGAATACTTGGATCAATTTCTCAATCAGTTTGTTATTAGGATTTTCTAACTTTTCAGAATTTTGATGTATGCCTGTGCTATGTCTGGTGACCTTATTAATGTGATTATAAAAACTGAGATTACTATCCAAAATTCCAGACTGAAAAACAGCGAGTCTAAGAGGTATGGTAAATATGATTTAAAAATTTCCTCTCTCTTTGACTTTTTGGACCAGCAACAACGATTTTCATGTTGAGTATTAAAACATTTCTAGACATCCAGCTGTTAATGTCATCAGTGCATAAGTTTGTGAACAGAGGTTAGAACATCAGAAAATGATAAGTAGAGCTGTGTACCATCTGGTAAGTATGATCGGATATATTGTGATTCTTTATGATAGTACCAAGGAGGACCATGTAAGGTTAAAGAGTAATGGAGCAATAAAGACCCCTGAGGAGCCCCTGATTTAATTTCTGTTACACTTTAGAGGCCATATTTATTAATGTTTTGCAGCAGCGCAAACTGTGTTTTAGAATATTTGTTTTTCTTTTTTTTTGTACTTTTAGTACAGTCATTTCCATTTTCAGGGTGCAAAAATTAGAGAGGAGAATATTCAAATGATTGGTACAAACTGAATTTCATCATGTTTGCAATACACAATTTGCTGCTGACCGTTTCAATATTTAACGCTAAAAAAAAAGTATACCTTGTCTTGTGCGCTTGATACTGATGTAAACTGACTGTGCTTATGAAATAGTTGCACCTTAGATGTGAGAGCAACTTTTGTAAATAAGCCATAAAACTAACCACACCTGTTTGAGGCTTGTGCTTACATGTTATTTTGCCCCATGATGAGAACCAGTTGAGAACCTCAACTGTCAATTGAATCATGAAGTCTTTGACTGGAGTTTCATGGATGGTGCTTACACTTTCCTTTGTTTTCACTAGACTTTAAGTTTAGTTTAGTTTTCTTGATATGGAAGCATCAAGCTGTGTATATTATACCTAGAATAAATTAAGTTAAGCTTAGATTAAAAAACAAAACTAATGAAGAAATTCCCTTTTTCGCATTTATCTGGATTCATTATGACCTTCTGTTGTTTTGCTTGTTGAAGTTCCACATCATAATCTTTATTTTTATATACCAAAAATATCTAAAATATATCTAATCACTCAAAAAGTATTTTACTTACATGTTGTGAAATAAAATATGTGCAGCAAATCATTGAACCTTTTGTATAATTTTTCTAATTAATTCTAGCTAAGATAATTGTTCATTGCCATGGACTGATGTTTCATTCTCTGTAGTAAAAAACAGAACATCAAAAAGTGTTATGTGAGTTAATGCTAAAGTATCCTTTGCAAAATAGAAAATCTTAGTGATTAATAAAATATGACATTACAAAAACATCTGTGTACCATTAGCACTAATATTACATGGAATTCCCTCTAACCCACCCAGTCTACAATACACACAGGTCTATATGAAAACACAAACAACATTATGTTCATTCATTTGTTTCTCACCCTACAATCTGTCTGTTCTTGACATTTGTATCATCTTTTCATATTATTTTGTTTCATTTCTTTGATCTTTGGCCAACAGTATGAAAAAGTAAACAGCCTATTACTGTGAACTCAGTGCTTGCTTTCCCAGAATATGTAAACATTAATGAAGGCAATGAAACACAAGGTTTTATTTTTTAAGTCTTTAAGCTGCTCATTCCTCTTTCAGTCTCCTGACTATGCCCAGGAGAGCTAAGGGCAAGACGAAGGAGGCCGATGTAATAAGAAAGCAGATCTGTGCGCCGGCAATCCAATACACTGCAAACAAAGCAGTTAAAACAAAACAAATATGAATATATAGCAAATAATTCAAAGAGCACAATCTCAAGAAAAAAAAAAAACTATGGCATGATCCTTTAGTTTCAGTTTCTTCACCTGAGGATGACACAACTGGGCCCAACGCTCTGGCCAGGGCACCCAGACTACGCAGAATCCCCATCACAGTGCCCTTCTGACTGGCTGAGCCTACAGGAATATTCACAGTGGGTAATTATCAACAGTGCAAACATAATAGAATGATCATAATATTTTTCATCACATTTGAAGGCTCACCGTGGTCAGACACTAGAGTTGACAAGCAGGGAACAACTATGGCAGCCGCTGTAAAAATAGGATAATAAATACATAATGTGAAACTATTTTATAATTTATGGACATTTTTAAGTAAAATGCTATATAGCAGAATATCATATAATACAGTAACTATGTGATAAGTTAGAGGATGATTTCATAAGAATAGCACAAAGTAATTTAAACTAAAGTGATATCATCCTCTCCTGTTAGGGAGCATTAACCAGACAAAAAAAAGGATCCCTACACATGTGTTTAATATGCACACTGAATGACATATCCTGATCAAAATAACTCCAACATTTCTGGACAACAGATATGTATTTCGTTAGACACCATGTTTCTAAGATTTATGGGGCCAAATATAATAAAATCAGTTTTGTCTGAATTTTGAAAAAGAATGAAGAAAATGTCTGGACATCCAGGCCTTTGTGTCTGTAAGACCTGTGGTTTAGCTGCATAATTTGTGTCAACTGGCTTCATAGATAAATATAGCGGCATGTAATCTGTAGA
The DNA here is from genome assembly GCA_015108515.1 of Hemichromis elongatus. Lineage (NCBI taxonomy): Eukaryota > Metazoa > Chordata > Actinopteri > Cichliformes > Cichlidae > Hemichromis > Hemichromis elongatus. The sequence continues at coordinate 30,951 of VUQR01011487.1, forward strand.
GCAATATAAGTGTATGTAGGATTTTCTAATGATACTGTCTAAGGGAAGCATGTAAAATGTAAATAGAACTGGTCCCAGTACAAAACCCTGTGGAACTCCACATGAGTAGCATGAGTATAATTTATTCTAAAATTTGCCCGAAACTCTTTAGATTAACCAGTCCTCTTCAAATTATTGCTTAACTATTTTATAGTTTTTTTTAAAGAATTTTTTAAATAAGATGAAGGATGAAGATTGTTCAATAATTTCTTAAGACAGCTGGATCAGGTAAAGGCTTTTTAAGCAATAGTTTAATTACTGCATTCTTGGCAGTGTTCTTCGATTTTAACAGCTTAATGTCTTGATATGTATTTTAAAAGTTGTTTATCACATAGCTTTGAAATTTATTTACACATTTTCGGATGCTGTCAAGATGAGACATAAGAGACTGGGTTACTGCATATTTTGAATACAGTAATTTTGACTCACCAAAGGAATACAGTGACAATCCAATGTACAGCATTGTTACATTCCACGATAACCCAATTATTACAAAGGCTGGGATCAATGCTACGATTGCCTAAAAAGAAGAAACATGATTCCGTAAAGTAGATATTTGTGCAAAGATTTATCCTGTCCCATTAAAACTAACAACAGCATTAGATCAGTATTTTTCATGCGAGCAATTGGTGACTTTACCATACGAACAGCCCTGATGTGCTGCCCGGGTTTTATTCTGCGAGCATAACCTCCCTGGATTAAAGCCATGATGACACCAATGAAGAAGAACATCTTTCCCTGCTCCATGCTGTTAGAGGGAAAAGCATAAGGTTGCAGTTTGAATTTCCATTTTAAGTCTAACAGAGTACTTGGCCTCATCTTTGAGCTCATACCTTGTAAACTGGAAACGCTGGTGAGTAAGAAAACTTAAGGTGAACTCCAGACCAGAGAATAGGAAGAGGTAGCAGAAATAAACCAGCCCCAAAACTCGAAGGCTCTGCATTCCTGTAAAACACGGCCCAACGTCACATCAGTGTGTCCAAGGTTTATTCACTCTTTATAAACGGGACAATCACAGATGAATGCAGTGTATACACTACTCACGGTTTCTTGAAAGTGAATCTTTTTCCTTACTAACAGCTGCAAAATAGAACAAGGATAATGGATGCAGCAGGTCCCTGCAGTCCCCACAGCCCGAAGACAAAGCCTAAAATGAAACAAGAAAAATGAACTGCATCTATCTCTCAATGAATAATGATTTGAAAAAAGCGATGTTGTTTCTTCAGAAACATTAAGATCAATATGAACTTGTAATTTTACAATATATATATATTCTGGCTTTTCTGGTGGTTTCAGGGGTGTTGCTCAATCTGGAGAGGCACACATAAATTACTTACTAATAAAGTGGAGTACACAGTGGATCAGGCGTGTTCAGACAAGCGTTAAGTGGAATGTCAAAAATTGCTTCAAGTACACCTCATAAGGTTTTTGGAAAAAACTTACATATAATTTCTGCTAAAGAAGGAAAAAGGAGGATGGAAATATACTAAAAAAACTGGACATCAGTATATCATGTGTTTAGCAATGTACAACAAAGATATCAGGCTTGCTCAAATGTAATTTAAATATGACATGTTTGCTGGGGCGGGCACAACGGTGGCGTGGTGTTGCCTCACAACAAGAAGGTCGTGAGTTTGACTCCAGCACCTGGCCGAGGCCTTTGCATGTTCTCCCTGTGTTTGCATTGGTTCTCTGCGGGTACTCCAGGTTCTTCCCACAGTCCAAGGAAATGCAGTTAGTGGTGTTCTAAATTGCCCATAGGTGGGTGAATGTGGTTGTCTTCATCTGTGTTAGCCTTGGTCACATTGGCAACCTGTCCAGGGTGTACCCCACCTCTCTCTCTCCCTATGGTAGCTGAAATAGGCTCCAGCACCCCCACAACCTTGATCAGGATAAGCGGAAGAAAATGGATGGATGGGTGTTTGTTGGTGGTGGTCTGAGTATTTCAGAAAGGGATTATCTACTTGGAATTTCACAAACAACCATCTTTAGGGTTTTCAAATTATGGCCCAAATAAGACAAATAATTCAGTGAGTGGCAGTTCTCTGGGTGAAAATCCAAAAGCCAGAGAACAATAGCCAGACTTCTACAAACTTTTGGGAGCACAACAGTAGCTGAAATGACCACTCCTTACAACTAAGGTATGCAGAAGAGCATCTATGAATGCACAACATGCAGAACCTTGAAGCAGGTAGGCTAAGGCAGCCAGAATTTGGTTTAAACTAGCAGTCCCCAACCTTTTTGCGCCATGGACCGGTTTATGTCTAACAATATTTTCATGGACTTTAAGGTGTCGCAGGTAAATATAGCAAAATAAAACCAGTATCGGTACCACAGGGAAAGACCCAGGGAAACTGAGTTAACACCCTGATAAAAACCCTGGAAACCAAAAAATGCACACCCAAGCCTCAACCCTCATGGCCCGGTACCAAACGACTCACAGACCGGTACTGGTCCCTGTCCCGGGGGTTGGGGACAGCAGGTTTAAACAACATGAAGCAATGGATTCATCCTCCAATGTATCAGGATTCAGGCTGGTAGTGGTGGTGTAATGTGTGGGGGATATTTTTTTGTACACAGTGAGCATTGTTGCTGACTATCTCCATATTACCACAGTGTACACATGTTCTGATGACTGATTAAAGCACGATAATGTGCCATGTCACAGAAAATTGGTTCACTGCACTCAAATGGACTCCAAAGTCAGCAGATCTCAATCTAACAGAGTACCTTTGTGAAGTAGTGTAATGTTAGATTCCCACCGTGTATGTGCAGCTGACAAAATCTGCAGCGACTGTGTGGTGCTCTCCTGTCAATAAGGACTGAACTCGCTAAGAAGTTAATCCAGCATCTTGTTGAATTAATGTGTTGAAGAATTAAGGTAGTTCAAAAGGAGGCCAACAATGGTCCAGCACCCAGCAGCCTGTTACCTTAGCTCAGCATGAAAAATTGTAAACAAAAAAGTACTTTTTACTTAACTAAATATATTTTTCAATCATAGAAACGCTTTTAAACATATTATAAACACAATACAAATATAAAGTTACATTGTTTTTTTTCTACTGTTAGATCAGTATGTTGTCAAATACAGTGGATGTCCTTACAAACAGTCCTGGCCATTACTAAAGCAGTCCCACCCATCGGCTGTTGGGTAACAGGGAAGGAGAACTGAGCTAAAGACTACTTGTTCGAGAAACAGCCCAGTGTAAGATAAATGAGCACTGTTTTGAACTGTGGATCATAGAAAGCTACACAACTGTAGCATAATAGATCAACTTTAAGTAAAAAAGTTTAATACTTGTTCTATCACAGCGTGTTTTAGGAATTCATATTGCACAACTGATGGCTGGAAAATTTATGTCTACTGTTTAAAACTGCAGTTAGTTCCGTTTCAATTGGCAGGAGTGTTTCTATAAACTAACCTTGACGTCCTTTGTTATTGTTTCTGGCAGCATAAGCCAAATAAAGAGCAGATCGGCAGTGCTGAAAGCAAGGGCGAGCAGAGCTGGAGTGAGGTAGAAGACATTTCCTGTTGCTTTGGAGCTGATAGCAAAGTAGGCGCCCATCAGAGGCCCCACGGTGAAGCCCAAGGAGAAGGCAACGCCGATCATGGCCTGATTACAACACAGGGAAACAGAAAATAGAAAGAAAAGGATTGAAAAACACTTTTTTCATCTATTCTCAATGCATGTGAGGTCATGCTAAGCTAAGTGTACCGATAACAGAAAAAGTATGTATAAATATAACACAAAGTAATTTTAATTAATTTCACTTCAACAATAAGTTTCCTGTAATGACTACAAATATTTCTTACCATTCCTCGATTCCGTGCTTTCGGGCACGGCAGGTCGGCTATGACGGCAGTGCAGAGGCTGACGTTGCCCTTACAAATGCCCCCAATTACCCGAAACAAAAGAAACATGCTGAAGCTCCGGGAAATAGCCCAGACTGCATAGGAGGACAGCAGCCCTAACTGAAACACAAGGCACCCAATTAGATGTGAATGAGTCAGCGCTGGAGAAAGGCCTGTATGTTTTCTGACAGTATGAACAGCGATAAACAAAACTTTGAAAAGTCATGAAAAGTGGTGTTTTCCTCACTGTTGTGAGCATGAGCAGGGGTCGCCTGCCATAGGAGTCTGAAAGAGCCCCGGTAACAGGTGATGCCAGGAACTGCAGAAGAGAAAACAATGACCCAATCAGACCTGTAGGGGAGAAAAATAGCATTATTAAACCAATGAGCCTGCAACACTGAAAATATAAATTTGACCTTAATGTTTAGCAAATCTGCTATTTAAAATAAATCCAACATACCTCCAAACAAGACACTGTTGTATTTTTTTTCAGAAGGAATCCCAACAGCCTCCCGGAACCAGTCCACAACAGACTGAAGAGACTGATACACACCATCCTGCCCACACAAAAACACAGCATCACAGAGCTATAGTAAAAATACCAGCAAAGCGGTCGTTTCACCATGACTCAGCAGGCGGATTCACCCACTGACTAATCAAATCGACTTTGTTACAGTTTTTATGGAGGAGACTCTTCACACAAAACCAGTCTTTGTTCGAGGATGTGTTCACAATGTGCAAATGGTCTGTCGAGGAAATTCCATTCAAAAAATCCTAACAATTTTCACACTGCAAAAAAATGTCTTAAGTAAACACTGTTACCATTATTTCAAATACAAAAGCAAAAGGAAATAAGGCTGCATGAACCCCCTTTCAAGTTTTAAGGCTTTTAACCTTTCCTTGTCATATATAGCCGGCTTTTCACCATCTTAATATCTGCTGCCACTAAGGGCCACTATACTCACTAAGTGCCTTTAAATGATTATACTGCAAAAAAAAAAGAAAAAAAAGAAAAGAAAACCAACCCCGCTTTCTGCGTAGTGATCCAAAATAGAAGGCAGCAGCGGTAGAATCAGAGTGAATCCCAGCAGGTCCAGCACCAGGATGATAAACACAATCTTGATGACCTTTGTGGAGAAGGTGCCCTCATCTTCCTTGGATTTGTCTGACATTCTTCCACCTGATAGTGTCTCTTAACCTGCTGTACAGAAAGCAGCACTTTTAAAGTGTATTAAAAGTGCCTCTCACGACTTTCCTCAAATAACACAAACAAAAGGAGCCTTGGAAAAATGTCTTTACAGCTCCCTTAAAAGAAATTCACCCTTGAAGAGTTACTGTAGGCTCACCAAACGCTGAAGCAGTTTCTTTATATTTACTGGAGTTTCTTGCTTTGTACAAATTAGAGACAGAAGCATAATCAGTCATCATTTAAGTAGTTTTTCCTTTTAAATAAACAGAATTACTACAACTTTCTCTTATCACTTACATTTGTAGGTACAGTACCTGTGTGTGTATTTTTAAAGCTATTTTATTTAGTTAAAGTTAGTAAAATAATTTTTATACAGTTATTCGGTGTGCTGACATTTTTATCCCAACTTTTGAAAATGCACTTGTTAAAAACAGAAATAATAATTTATTCAGATAAGCAGGAGGATCCAGGGCTGGGTCGGGGAGGACATCCAGCAAACAAATGTGTGCCAAATCAAATATGGGATCCATCATGTGCAAAACATTGTTTAAGTTGCACATTTTGGTTTCAACTACTTAAAAAAAAACCGAAATAACACTAAGAGTGTCGTTTTAGGGTAATTATATAAAGTATTACTACTGAGTCCTAGAGCAGTATATTAAAACACTTAAACACTCAAAGAAGTACCTAAAGACTGTCCAGTATTTGAGTAGATGTACTTTCGCGTTAAGAGTATAAAAATAAGTCTTTCCTGGGTTGGACACGTTTAAAATAATAATAATAATAATAATAAAAAACCCGTTTACATCGGTTTATGTCGATAAACGTGTAATTACCGACACCCTACATTAACCACATCTACTTGCAGTAAGTAATCAGGAAACAGAGGGAAAGAAACGCGTTGGTCAAGGAAGGAGGAAACAATTCCTGTAGCCTTCCTGCTCAGAGCAAAACCACCTAAGTCTGTATGAACTTTAAAAAAGCATAACACACAAACGTGTTAGGTTGTGCTTTCAAATATCTTCATCTACAAGCACAAAACACGTTTCTCTACATGTAAATGTTTCGGATCCAGCGATACTGGCCAATATTTATCACCATTGCCTTTTTTCCTCTCGATTTTTGTTTTTATATATTTTCTCTAAAGAAAGACTTTAACACGTTTAACTTACGCAGTTTGCACAGAGCGGTGGTCTCAGAGAAGCAGATCAAAGTGAGGACTAGTTCACCCCGACCTGGCTCATCAGTCAGCCCATTATTGAGACACCAGGAAGCGGCGTCCTCTTACATTTGGATGAGCGTGTCGTAACCAACGCAAACACAAGAAAATGCTGCCTTCACGTGACCCTCGTATTTTCGCCTTTCACCCTCGTTACATTTTTTTATGTGGTGTGCAACAAGTATTTTGACTCAGTGCGTCAAAGCAGTGCTTAGAGAATTTATTGAAACGGTAAGGCTGCAATGCCATGTAGCTCACTTTGCTGATTGGTATATAATCATCAGTGGCATAGCCACTTGTTGTATTCTTTCTCATAGAGGAAACAGGACGTGGAGAATATATAAGAATATATATATATATATATATACACACACACACAAAGGGAGCCTTTCAGTTGATCCATCTTCAGTTCGCTGATGCCTCATCAGAAATGGTTTCAGTGGCTGTCAAAAACCCATTCGTAGAAAACGGGGACAAAATGCTCAGTATGCCCAATTACACAAGAACTGGGCTAAAAATCAGTGACAGTTCTCATAGAGAAATGAAGCCAAATTTGAAACATTTAGTTTAAATCAACAATATGGAGGTGCTGTCATGGTTTGGGGTTTCATTTCAGCCAGTGGTGTTGGGGACCTTATTAAAAAAAGGTCCCCAACATGGAAAACCATGTAGAAAGCATCTGATTAGATGGCAACATTTTTTAGCATGAGAGTGATCCCCAAACACAATTGAATGCAATCAGTCACGGACTGGCCTTCCCAGAGCCTGGAACTTAATATTACTGAAGCAGTGTGGGATTATCTTGACAGAGAACAAAACCAAAGTCAACAAATATCCAAAGAGTTACAAAGAAAAGCACTCTTAGGCAAGAAACCTTCCTTAAGGTTCAGTTTGTGTTGATGAAAAAAAGGTGGTCATACCAAGTATTGAATTTCAGGCTCATCAGAAATGTCCAGTTTTTTCTCTGTATACTGTATTTCTATTTTGATGTTTTCATAAATTGCTACACCCATTTCCCATAGCCACATCAAAAGGTAAAGAAATGTTGAGTTGGCAACACATTTGCACTGTACTATTTAGCTACATAACCTCGACATTACAAATTATTACTGGATACTTAAACGTAAAAATCACGTGCACATTGCTCTTTACTTCAAGCCATTAGAAAACAAACATTTATTGTTGCAACCAGATTATATTTAGTTAACGCAGTATTTAATTTTTGCTACAGGGCAACACTTTTAATACAAAGAATCCATGTTTCATAATACAAGGATATGAACACATGTAGCCTCATAACACATTAACTTGTTAAACTTGAATTCAGTTTCAGTCTCCTGTAAATGTCCAGCCTGAGTTCCAGCCTGTGTCTGTTTGTTTGTTTTTTGAACACATGGCTGTTGTTAAAGAAATTGAAAAAAATGGACCGTTTATTAATCATTTATGACCTCATTGTCCATGAGTCTCTTCAGATGTACTGCATTTTTCTGACACCAGTGACATCCTGCTGTAACATTAGAATGAACTAAAAATGTTTAAATTCACCATTTTCACAGAAGGCGCCATTCTGCGGTAACTAAGCTAGTCCACATTGGAGGAAAATAAATATCAGGTGATCCAAACACGCTTTAAATTCAAAACAAACTTAAGTAGAACAATAAAGAAATATAAAAAATAAACAAAAACAAAATTTTGTTAACCTAGAATACCAAACTAAATACTGATATCGTACTGTGAACTATTTTCTTTTTTAGCTACAAAGTACACACTAAAAGTGTGTTGAATCACCATAAGAACCCCTGAAGGCAGCATTTACTGAACTTTCTGGTATGGATGTTTGTGAAACTCTTGGTATTCAACTTGATGTAAACGTTTTAATGTAAAATTAGTTCACAGTGTAGAGGTTTCTGCAGATTTTACAGTCATAACTTCTTGTAAATAATACCTCCCTGCACAAACTACAGGAATAAAAATGAACTCTGGATGACAGTTGATCATTATCCATTAGTGTTTAAAAAAAGATAAAAAAAAAAAAGATTCTAAAGATCTTAAATACAGTGTGTCACACACAATACATTCACCATATTGGTTCAGAGTTTTATTTACTGAATCACACAAATTTAACGTCTACGTTTAACAGCTTTACCATAAAAGCATTTTATAAGAAAAGCTTTAAAAATGTCCACAAAAAAAGGAAACGTAAATATGTAACCGTACAGTTAGATAAGATATCAGACGAATAACAAAATATAAAATGCGTAACTCAACACAACACTGGGAGGAACTTTCCACAAAATGGAAACTCAAAAAAAAAACCCCTTGGAAAACACTGTTAGATTCCATGCCGCATGACGTGACGCTTCAGCTCAGAGCTGTTCACCAGGTTTCTTCCACAGAACTCACAAGTGAACCGTTTCTGCTCTGTAAGCGAGGAGCACAGGACTTCAGCGGGTTCTCGTGCTGTTGTATCTGAGGAAGGGGAAAACGAAAATGTAATTATCCCACACTGAGGATCACTCAAAACTGAAAAAGACTTACCTACTGTTATAACACACGCACAAAATAATCGATAAAATCTCAGAAAAAGAGTAAAAAATTACCATTAAAACTTTGAAAGTACTAAAAAGAGAAATCCATAAAAACTGGAACCTGAGAAGATCTTACATTTTTGGCTTGAATGACCAAATAAACAATGATCAAACACATGGATCACTTCCGTTTTAATCACTTTTTATCATCAGATTTGTTTGTAATCACACACAGTCCTGTTGGTTTTAATGTGCTAAGATTCAGTAATGTGAAAAAGAATATATGTCTATGAGTCTAAGGATTTACTTATCAGAAAATATAAAAATAACTAGCAGGTTTTCACATAATAAGAAAATATAACAACACATATATATATATTATATACACTATATGTATTACATATAGTTTACAACATTGCTTCAGTTCAGTTTGAGGTTTTCAGGCATTCGTTTAAGCACAGCCACAGTCCTGTGGCTTGGAAACAAGCCTAAATCCTCACCCCTCCACCACCCTGCTTGACAGGTGGTACAAGGCCGTTTGGTTTGCTCCAAATGTGACACTTTGCATTATCACTAAACATCAACACTGAGGCCTTTAGAGTCTCAGATTTAGCTCTTATACTTTTTTTTTTATGTGAGCATCTTGTGCATTGTTTTATCACACACACATGAATCAGACCATTTGTTTTTATAGAGGTCACCATACTTGCTGATGATCAGTTAATCAAGAGCATTTGATTTGTAGCATCTGGCTGTTACTTACCTTCTTCTATCCTATAGAAGCAGCAAAGGTGGCCTTTTTAGTTTTTCCCTACTGCGTCTGCAATTTGGCTAACTTTTTTGTTAAATTATGAATGATGGTATATAATAGTTCATCTTTTAGTGTACTTATCTAATGTAATGGTGCATAAAACCTTACAACTGAAAGAGGGAACACTTATTTCCACAACTGCATCCTTGATGCTGCCCAATATCTGCATTAACCATCTCCTTTTCTGTACTTTAAAAAAGTGTTAAAGTGTACTTAAAACAAGTGTTTTGCACAAAAACTAATATTTAAATTCACTGTCATAGTTTGTTTTTACCTTCACCATCTTGCAGACAATCGTCATCCTTCATCCTGTCGTGGTCATCAGGCGCCTGATCTTTGTGTCGTTCCTCATCTTCTGGGACTATCTCAGATTCTTGGTTCTGCTTCTGCTCGAAAGGACTTTCTTCTTCCTCCTTGAAGCATCCAGGAGAGTGCGCTTCCTCCTTCAGACATTCTTTCTCAAGTACTGGCATTTCTTTACAAGGTTTTGGTTCCTGTTCACTGCTTTTCTGAGTGTCTACTTGTTCCCTCTTTAATTTTGTAAATGAGGCACCTAAAATATCGCCAGTGATCATCTTAAGTCGTGCACAAGTGGGCGGGAGCGTTAACATATGCCTTTCAATTTTTAAACTCTCCTTTGTCCTTGTGTTATTTACATGTGAAATATTTAGCTTAGTTAAGCCTGAATTGTCCTGTATATTACCCTGACTCTTTTGATTCTGGGACAAAGGGAAGTCGCTCTCCTTAGCTAATGGGATATAACTTGGATCACTTGCCTCAGTGTCCTCCTCCATCTTAACCGTTTTATCCTGATCTGTCTTGTATTGCATCTTGCTGTTATCACTGTCCAACTGTAAGATATGACGCAGTATGTCATCTTCTACCCTTGCCTCGATGTTCAGTGGTTCACGCTCAAGTTCTTTAACGTCTTGGTTTTGGGCTGGTGTTTTTTCATCCAATTTGAAATCATTTCCTGTCCCTTTTTCCTGTTTGTCTTCATGTTCTGTGAATGTGGGTTGGGCTTGGTTTTCATTTGCCTGCCTCTCTTCCTCTGGACTATTGCAATCCTCACATGGGGTATCTGTAATTTTCACTTTTGCAACACTATGTTCCACATTTCCCATCTCCTGTTCTCTTGCAGCCTCTGGCAGCACAATCTCTGCTTGTTTTTGCAGGTCTTGCTGGACAGTATAGTTTGGTTTTGCAGTCTCATGTTGAATGTCTGATTCGGAAGTCTCGCCGGCACTTTCTTCGTTGCTTTCATGGCATTCCCTGATCTGGAGTGCACTTTTCTCTGAGGTATAGTTTTCTTCCAGGTTCTCAGCTTGCGGCACCTCATCACAGTCTGCAAAAAATTCCTCCATTTCTACATCTTCTCTATCCTTATCGAGCTGGTCCATGTTAGACAAATGTTCCTCTTCTGTTACTGGCAGCATACTGCCGCTTGCCTCCAGCTGATCAAGGCTCACCTGACCCACGAGCTCATGGTTTCTCACAACCTGCATAGACAGAATCAAGGTCCAAATTATTATACACTTTTTCAATGTATTATATTGGGGTAGGGGTGGGGGCACTGACGGTGTAGAAGTCTCAGAAACTCTCAAAAACCCATTTATCAAATATAATACACTTGGAGCTATGGGGTTGAGATAAGACGCCGAGTCCTATAAAAGTATATGGGAAAACAGCTTTCTATTTTGACCACTGTAAACCCTTTCCTTGTGAGTTTATGGACCTAGTAGCTGATTTTGGAGCAATACTGAATAAAACATTACAACTATTTTGCAAATCCTTTTTAAACTGATTAAAAATTTTGGATTATCTTTTGTATGCTTATTGCATAGAGCTAAACGTTTCACAGTAGGGCCCTCTCCTTGTCACCACATCTTGCTCATGGAAACTAAGATGGTTGTGGTGAAAATGCTATCTTGGGGCACAATTTCAGAAACCAAAGAATGATGTCACAATAGTTGTCAATGTGCATCTTTGATATTACCTATGGTTCAAACCCTGTAAATGTAGCACTTTACAATAGCCAAGGAATTGGGGTAGATATTCACTGCATCACTCCATGCGGTGCAACCTTGATCGATATTACTGTATTATTTGGGCTATAAGGCGCACATAAAATCCTTTAATTTTCTCAAAAATCGACAGTGTGCCTTATGTATGAATTCTGGTTGTGCTTACTGACCTGGAACCGATTTTATGTGGTACACAGCGCTGAAAAATCTGTCAAAAAGTGTTTTAGTCCGACTTTGGTAAGCTACGAAGCTGCACCGCTTGATGGAATATCGGAGCATTGCGGCTACCATAGTCAGGAGCCTCGCAGAGAAATCTGGGTTCAAATATCCGCCGGCTTCAGGTCCCAAAGTCAAACAAACACTGCGGCATCACTGAGACTTAAAAGCTGTCGTTCATCTTTAATAAATGATCAGCGTTGCTGCTTTACCAGGCGTAACAATTACATTTAAAATCCAGGCATCCATGAAAACAGAATTTATTCAATTTAACGGAATTTGAAATTAACAGGAAGTTAGCTCGCTAGTTTCCAGCTAAACATGATACACCATGTTCCGACTAAGAGATTTCTGAAAACATTCAAACGTACAGCTCTGCTATCACTTCCAACATAAATGAAGACAGAAAACTAAACAGCAGTGACATTTATAGGGTTGGACTAGCTGGTATATAATGATGTGCTATGTGATCGCTAGTGACACAGCTATGTTAGCATAACATAAACACAGTGAAGCTGGAGGATGAACACTAACTTTTTTCCCCACTCGATAAAAATTAACGTGAGGGTTCCTGATAGTTAGGGACAAACAGAGCAGCTGTGATAGAATTTAACATTAAGAAGAATGAGTTGAGTAAAGGTTGACTTATCTGACTGCTTTGTTTTGCTTAATGCGCCTTATAATCCAGCACACCTTATGTCTTAAAAAAAACCCCGTTCATCACCAGTGCACCTAATAATCTGGTGCACTTTATGGTGTGAAAAATACAGTAAATGGATTGGTGGCGCGGTTTTTGGACTTACAAACAAAAACATTCAGACTAAAGGAAACAAATGGCCCAGTGCCAATGTCTCCATAGCATTATGTGAATATAATGATGCATATACAGTGCTACTAAACAAGATGCTTGGTTGACATTAAAAATGTCATCCTGATGAATTCTTTATGTTCATTTTTATATCTATTTATATTTTTAGGATGCACGCTTCCACTGTCTTTCTGGCATGTTGTTGGCTACTCTCTTCAAAAATGCAGACCTGTTGAGGTCTGACATCTGATTGCTTCTTACATTTTTCAAAGGCTTAAATAACTTTTTTTCTTTTTAGAACAAAGGCACTGTTCATTCATCAGTTAAGAGAATAACAATTCTTGAGCCAAAGGAATTCGGAGGATGCACAGAAGGCTTTAGAGAGAAATCCTCACCTGATGCTTATCGCTCAGATGTGCCTCCAAATCACTCAGCCGGGTGCAGTCGAAATAGCACAGCCGACACTTGTAGGGTTTGATGTCATCGTGCCTCATCATGTGCAAACGCAGGTTTTCTGGGCTGCCACTGGTGAAAGTACATTTGTGACATCGGAAGATGATGCCTTGAAGGTAACGTGACAGTTTGGGGCGACGAACCTCTATTGGCACTACACGTTCCTCTGCAAAGAAAAAAGTGAATGTTTATGTGACAGAGTCGTGTATCAGAAAGTAGGACACGCTTCTACAACTGCTGCATATGCTCCAACATACCACGATGCAAGACAATGTGATCAATCATGTTGTTCTTGTTCTTAGTTTGATAAAGACAGAAAGGGCAGCGGAGGTCCTTCTGATGAGTAGGCTTCGACTGGCAGGTAGAGTGATCTGTCTCCATGTGCATTTCCAGAGTTTTCCTAATGACAACAGGAGAAATCAGTGATGAGAAATTTGTAGATTTTTGGAGACAATTCCTGTTGAGTAATAAGTAAAAATGACATATTAAGGATGTCTGTCAAGTCAAATACCTCAAAAGACCCAACCAAGTTATTTCCATACATCTAAAATAATTGACAACAATCTCTAAATCTGAATAAAAGAAGCTTCTTTCATATTCATAAGGCTTTCCAACTGCTGATAGCCTTGCATACTTGATCAAGCACACTTTATGGCAGGTTCTCTTCCGGATGCAACCCCAAAGGGATTTGTGCCTCCTTCTGGAGTCAAACCAGGAGGGCATTATGTCACCTGACTGTAGAAACTAGTAAGAAACTGCACATCTGTGAAGATACAGAATTAAAAGTAAGGCGGTTGTCTTTGGTTTCATTCTATAATACTGGAATGTGTCCATGCCTGTGGAAGGGTTTTACAGCCTTCAAACATCTATAATAATTGTAAAAAATAAAGTTGGCTACTTCATTGATTCGCAGGTTGTTTTTGGAATGTAACTCCAAGGGTCAGTTTTAGGCCCCGTACTTTTTAATTTGTATATGCTCCCTCTTGGCGGTGTCATCAGGAGGCATGGAGTGAACTTCCACAGTTACGCTGATGAC
>VUQR01011488.1:0-53545 GCA_015108515.1 Hemichromis elongatus
TGACGTATGTTAGTCATATGATACAGTCATGTGACCACTTTAACCAAGATGGTCAGACGGCATCGTACCGCAGTTGCTTTGTTGTTTTGTTTGCTCAGTTTCAGTTTAGTTTCAGTCAATACGTTTTTAGTGGCCGTGTTGAAGATTAATATGAACTCATTTGTGACTCGGAGCAACAGCTCCACCTCATTATCATTCCATTTGACACATTCGGTGCTTTGTCTCGCCATTTAGCCGCTCGTTTTAAAGAGCCGGAAAGTAAATAAACAACACATGGAAATGACGCAGGTCGTCTCGTCTAACATTTCACGCATGCGTGGTACTGGACGCGCAAAGGTGTGAAAAACGACTCAAAACGATAGTGTGGACGGGGATCGTTTTTCCACGAAAGCTCCGTTTTCCAAAAGATCTGGACTAGTGTGGACGTAGCCTAAAGCAATAAGCTGAAATCGCAAAACAACAAGAGAAAATCATTAAAAGTATTGAACGTAATTAAAACATAACTCTAAAGAAGCAAAGCTAACATCTTCTTCTGCTGTTCACAGAATGACACTGTTGAAAAGGCTAAATTGCAAAGTTGAGCTAAGGAAAACCATTAGAGAAGCAAACAAGCTGACCTGAAGGGTTTCAGCGTTTCAGAGCTGCAGCTGCGAGAGGCCGACTGGCTGTAGAAACCAGACTGGGACTGTTAACAGCTGCTGATCAGCTGGTCCAAGTATGCAACAAGGAGTATAAAACTGTAATATTTCTGACAAATGCTCATGGAAAAACCCATGCAAGCATTTATATGTGAAAAAAAGGGAATTTAAAGCTACACAAGTAGCCAAAATAGGCAAAATATATGTATGGCAGATACTTAGACGTTCACTCCGTTGCAGCTGACTGTGAAGAAGACGGACTGCTTTTTGACTGCGCGAAGATTGCCTTTTATTCATAAACCCGCGATTTGTCATCGGATCTCACGATTGACTATACTCTGAGCACGCTCTGAAAGATGGCAACCTATCAGTGCATTGTCCAAAAATGGGATAGTCTGATCGAGACTAAACACGTGACTTCATAGAAAACTGTTCTATACGATCTCATCTATATGCGCACATCTCAAAAGGGAAGCAGCTGGCAGAAAGACATCAAATTATCTCCGACACGCAGCAACACAAAGAAATATTATTTCGCACACACACATGGAGTGCGCACACTCTGGCAGAGCTGCCTTAAACGTGTTTGTCTTTGTTCCTATGGAGAGATGAAGAATGCCATCTGTCATATTACCCATTTCACTTCTCACATATAACCGGCCTCACAACATGAGACGATATTACATCAAAGAAAGAGGCTTGACTGGGGAGGGCTGCTATATTCATTGGCAGGGAGACATGCAATTGCATTTTAAAGTGCAGTAACAAATTCAGGATGAAAGCAAAGCCCTATCTTTGGTCTCATCTGCCAACCTGGTATGGATTGGATGGGGAAAGTGATTGGGCCTTCTGTTATAATTTAGTCTTCTCTTCAATCTTGGAACTTTGCTGCCACTCTCTGATAAAATCATGCGGAGCCGGGGCCATGTTATTGATTGAAACATTAGCCTAAACATATTTTATGTCAGCGCTTTTACCTTTAAATCAGTCTCTGTTCAGAGGATGTGCTTTATCATATGGGTTATATTCAACAAAGACTTTGGTTTATTTTATGTGCTTTTATTTTACATTGATGCCACAGTCAAAAAAAACTTTTTATAATTTTTTTTTCAGACAAGGGAGTGAATCTATTCCTGATGGTGGCGAAGAACGCAGAGGAATAGCATAATGATACGGTCACATCCCACTTGATGTCATGGCAAACAGCACATTTGCCACAGATGGCACATCCCGGCGAGGCTTTGCTTTGTTCGTTTTGATACATTCTGAGAGTGTAGAGAAACGTGCGCGCGAAGGATGCACAAATATGAAATAACACGCATTTTTACAACCAGTTGAACGCACGCTGGTGATGAACAGAACAGAATGACCTACAACTCGTAGATGTACAACAACATATGCATTCACTGGGCATGTTTTTCTGTGCTTTCTCCGCAGAGTGAAGTTAAAAGAAGGAGTGACGTTCCTCGGCGCTCGTCCCAGCAACCCCACTCAGTGGATAGTTAGTCAAGATGTGAGGAGCGAAGGCCACCGAGTGGTGACTCTCCACTGCCGCAGGAAGGAGTCCAGCTATGATCAGCAAAGGTCAGCCCGTAAAGTGCTTTTCTTCAAATGATTATATCGAGTTTGTGTGAATCGGCCCTTACTGACCTTTGTCTAGTAAAACTAAGCAAACATCTTCATGACCTTAAATCACAAGCGATGCCTTAAAGTAAGACTAATGCTCTTCCTCACTGACGACAGCTTTCAGTATGTGTATTTTTTTTTTTTAATGTGTTCATAACTACAGAAATCAACAGCCTGATTTCACATTAGCCGCTAAAAAGGTGGCTGTCACTTTTTGGATGTGCACAATTTGAGTTAGATGGCTTCAGTGGGCTTATCTCCAGAGTGATTTTTACTGTTAAATTAAAAAGTTGCTGATCATTCACATTTGGAAGGACACACACACACACGCAGGCACCGTGTGAATGGTTATTTAAGCGATGTTCTCTTTCCTCAAATGGCACACTCGACTTGACATAAAGGCCACGTCTGTTGACACAACTGCGGAGAGAGAAAAGTTAATCGACTATTGCTGCATCCCGTCTTCTGTCTCTCTCTCTCTTTCCCTCATTTTCCCTCATGCTGTCATTTTTATTTGCACACTTACTTTCTCCACTAGCAGGCCTCAAAGTTGTTTTGGTCATTTCCCATCTGCATTCACATCCCTAAACTAATCTGGCAGATAGGAACGTGATTGCCAGCACAAGAGGAGGGGGTGAAAAAAAAAGGTTGCCGCGTTAATTAAGTGCTGATTGAAGGCTTTTGTGCATTTTAATGGTTTTTCCTTCTCGGATCAGGAAGTAGTTTTAATAAATCTAACTTTCTAGTGACAGGTGTAATTTTATGGATTAGAGGCAGATGTGAGGCTAGGGAAGGCTTACTTATTTGCTCTTAAGCTTTCGTTCCACTTAGAAAATTCTAAACCACTCCCTTAAGAAAACAAGACTCCTGACATTGCAACTGCAACTTTATAATCAAAGTTGTGCAGGGGTTATTTAAGTGTAGAGCAGCCTGTGAAACATGTGTAATTTAAAGCTGCTGGTCCGGTGATTTTTTTTTTAGACATGTTACTATTAGTGGATCATTACAAGGAGTGATTGTAGGCTAACTGCAGTGTTACAGCACATAAAACGAAGATAGCTGCGTGTGCCGTTGAATAGCTGCGCGTCTAAAATTAGCGGCGTGGAATAAATATTTTCTTTAATAGATGTGTCATTGTGAATCTGCACGGCTACATACAGACCAGGAGCTGAGTCACGCTGTGTCTGTTGCAGATGCTTATGCTCAGATTTCAGTGGCCGTTTTCATATGAGGAGTTAATATTTTTACTTCTCAGAACAGGCAGTACGTTTTTTGGACTTTATTAACAGCCAGTTTCAAACATGAACTGCCCCGAGAACTCAAAGTCGCCTCCGCACTGAAAAAAAACAACCTTCCATTCAGTCGCATAATAAGGTTTGACAGCTCAGTCTTATCATTATGTTTGCGTCTGTCTCTTCCAGCCTATTTTTACTCACATAGAAATAATGGTGAGAATATCTTAGGCTAACGTGTTTGTTATCGTGGCCGTAAAGGATGTTAAATGCGCTTTGAGGCTGCCGAAAGCTGAAATTGATTTGTTTGGGAAGGTTTACAGGCTTTAAAGCTTGTGGGATTTTAAAGGTGTTGGAACTAGAGTTCATCTTATATTATTTTTTTGTAACAAACCTGAATATTAAAATCACTCATCACTGGCATGAGTGCTTTGGTAATCTGGGGCTTAATGATGTTTTTGAACTCTTCTTTTTCCAGGGTGGAATAACTGCACAGCAAACATCTTCAATAACTTTAAAGAACAAGAACTAGGTCCACAAGTTTAAATTTAGTTTTGAATTTTCTCTCTTATCCACACAGGATGTGTGCAACTCAACCACACGTTTTTTGTCACCATCAACAAGCTTGTAGCATAAGTCTAGCTGGATATTACACCAGACACCAAAACAGCCCCAGAACATCATGGTACCACCACCGTTTGAAGTCCTCGCCTTTTATCCATTAAACATACCTCTTCTCGTTGTCTTGTCTGATCATAAATCCTATCACTGAAAGACATTTGGCTTGCCCGTCTGTGGAAAGTTGTACGTTTCAGTTGAGCTTCAAGGTGTCAGTTTAGGAGTAGAGGCCTCCTTCTTGGTTGGTACCATCTCAGTCCACTGTGACTGTCTTCACTGTGGACAGTGATCCTGTCGTCCAACATTTCCCAGTTCATGGTCGGCTTGAGCCTTGATGGTTTCTGGGTTAATCATGAACATTTTAACCAGTTTTCCTCTCATCATAGGGTGATCAGAGGGGTCTTCTTTAAGACCTTGGCAAAGCACTTTACCTTCAGTTTTTTTGTTTTTTTTTTAAATGATGCTGTTGGAGTCAGCAGTTATTTGGAAATAGCTTCAAGAGAGCTTCCCAGTTTGTGTAAATCTATGATTCTCCTTCTTAGATCTTCACTGAGGTTTTTGGACTTTCCCATTGTTCTGAGTATCAGTCAATCCTGTCAAAGCGCTGTCAAACAAATCCTTTTATGCTGGCAAAGAGAAGCTATGAGCCGTAGTCTATCATGATTACTAATGAGAAGCTAAGATTTAAGTGAGTGTATGTTTGTGTATGTATGCTTTTGTCCCCGTGCTTGATGAGCATGAGACTAGATATCGTTAATAAGGTAACACGTGAGCACAGTGGCCCACCTAGCTGGTGTTCAAATCTTCTGTTTCGAAGGGGCAACCAATCAGAGTAAAGTTGGCTTGATTCGTCTTCTTTGAGACGGTGGATGAACGGAGCCACTTCACCAATGCACAGTATAAGAAAAGCAAGTATTAATTTGAACTTTGAGTCATGCAAAGCTACGGTAGAAGTCTCCAAGAATAAGGAAGCTTTTAAAAGTACTCAGAGCACATGTTTCTTCTGTTCTGGCAGAATGCATCCGGTCTCCGGTTTACATAAATGTCCTCACTATAGTGCACAGTGCGACTTTAACTTTAACTGTAACTTTAATTATTTTGGGTCCAGTTAGCATTTTGGATGACATCCTTTAGAAGTCAAAAGTGACCTTGGCGCTTGCACACTAATCTGCATTTGCGCATTTGTGCATCACACGAGGCTAGCTTAAAGTCATTCAAAGTCATTTCTCGACTTGAATTTCAAAGTTTGTCCAACTGCATTCTTGGTGTTAGAAACTCATATATTCATGCACCATATACATTTTGCTATACTTATGGGTCTAAGCAGAGCTACAGCAACAGCCTAGGTAGGAGTGAGCAGTAACACTTGGCAGCTGGCTCCGCCTTCCCACCGGAGCTATTTTCCTCCTTTATGCAGGTTTTTTTTCCTCCACACTATTCTGCGACCTTACTGTCTCTCTCCCACACACACACACACACACACACACACACGCTCCATTACAGTAGTAAAATCATGTTTTATTGATTTACTAAGTGAAGAAGCCAGAGACAAGAGTGAGCATATCTAGTCTAATCCCAGCTGTTTGGGCCATGTACATTGGGCTGCTCCTTAATCTCCACAGCTGTCAAAGTCACTTCACAGAGAAGACCAAAGAGGCCCCATGATGGCTATACAATGCACAATGCTCCAATTTTTCTTTCGTCTGGTCCTCCCCGCTCAGAGTGTTTTCAATGAAGCTCTTTTAAAAGGGGATTAAACATTGCTATCTCATCTGTTGAGCTGTCATTCAGTCTGCTTTGGTCTCTCCTCCGCTGCTTCCACGACGAGGGGAGGATGAGGAATGTGAACGGTGTAGGTCAAACAAGTGAGGATCCCATTTGCATTTTAAAGTTGTTTTTGAACAACAGGATGTATACACAATTATCCAAATATGAGTTAAGCACTCACTTAAGCATTCCCTTTATAACTTCTTCACTGTGACTCTGAAAAGCCTTTTGTCTGGAAGAATAGAGCCTGTTTTCAATTGAAATGTTTCCTCATCTTTTAAAGGAAAATGTCTATATCCCTACGTAGGTTACAGTTAACGATGGAGCACATTAGCACAAAATATGATCTATTTACTACTAAAGTGCTTAGAACAGCCATAGATTTCACTGTACATGCACAATTAAAATAAAGGGCTAGTCGATTCTATTTTACTCGATTCTATTCTTGTTTACCTCCTAGACATTTTGAGTCATTTCTCTTTCTTGCATTGTGTGTCTGATGACACGTGGTCAGATACTTTAACAATTAGGATGCAACCCTGAAGTTCCTCACGAGGATGTGTGGAAAACAGGATGATATCTAAATAGAAGATAAATCAGAAAACAATCTAACGATTGGCAAATTACTATGTTTGTGCACTCTCAAACGTTTATGATGAGCATTAAAATTTTCCATTGAATTTACATTATTTATTTTGAAATTTAGAAGAGTGGGCTCACCTGGCTCTGCAGCTCTTATTTAAATCAGTGCATTATGTTAACAAATACACAAGTTGTCAGTAAAATGCTCTCATGATTTTACCAATGCCGGGTTGTTGACTTCACAAGCAGGCTGCAAAGGGACAAGGCAGGAACACAGACTTTTAATCATCATTTTACATGCCATTTTTACAAATGAATAATTTGCACTGTCACTCTACCTTGGACTGCTTCCTGGACTTAAGTGTCTTTGAATAATGTCCGTGGAGCTGCTAATTGAAGCCTGTACGTATGTTCGCCGTGACGGGGGTCCAGATCTGACGCGTGCATGAAAGCACAACATTACAAACCGTGTGTCAGGTGTACACTATGTGCCGGTTCAGCGACTCGCTTTAAGCTGCTCGCCCTGGCCAGCTGAGTCCCTACTTTGTACATGTTCCCACCTGATGCTCTGACCACACCTGACTCCCCATGAATACACATTTAGGAAATGCATGAAAAAGGCTTTCACTCAACCTTCATTTTGTCGTATCATTATCTGATTTACAACTAAAAATGCAATTTTTGTTGTAAATCAAAAAATAGATATACAACATGATTTTTGAACTCTACTCCTAAGCTCAGCCATAGGTCTATTGGTTTACACACTAATAAGCCCAATAAATTATCCCTGGTTTGATCTCGGGAGGAGGCGCAAATCCCTTCGGGTGTTGTGTCAAGAAGGGCATCTGGTGCAAAAATCTGCCAAATCAAATCTGCAGAGTTACCTGCTGTGGTGAGCCCTTGTGAATAAGGGAGCAGCTGAAAATAGCTATTCTTTTCTCAGAAGTTGTTGAATTTGATCAAGATGAACAGCTGAATCTGTTCCTGAGCTTCGCAGACTGAATTTTCCTATGGAAATGCAAACTTGTGCACTTTTCCCTGACCGGCACAGCATCTCTACTAATAAAAGTAATGGCGAGGTGACAGCTTTTCATCAAGGGTTGCTACAGCGAGAAGATGCGGTGTGCTTTTAACTGGAGACAACAGAACAGAATTCGCCCTAAAGCCACCAAAGGAAAAGCTGACGGCAGGTCTTCCCGATTCAATGCAAAGAAACAGAAACAAAACAAAAGAACAAAACTATTCAGAACACCACAGTGAGATAAGAGCCGTTCATATTATTGTTATGAAAAAAGTAAAATCCAATCTGCCCCAGTTGTGCTGTGTCACATAACACACTACCTTATAGCTCAGTTCCTAAAGAGTTTGTAAGGTAGTGGTTTTCTATTTCTATGGTTGCTATTTTGAACCAACAAAGAAGAAAAAGGGTAAAAAAAAAATAAAAATGAATGAACTCTCCTTGTCACAGTCAAAACTTCAGCTATCAAAACCAATGTAGTTTGACCTGAAATGAGAAAGTGTGCTTTTTCCCTCTGTATAAAGACAAGGATGCAAATTTTTGGGGTAGAAAAATATGTCACTTTTCTCACTGCATACCTTAGATGTGCCACGCAGCAGCACCAAGGAGAACAGGCTTGGCCCCTTTTCCATATTTCTCTGCTCTTTGTTATTCGTCATCCTGTGTTCTTAATGAATAATTGATATACTGTAAGAAGAATGACTTTTCTCTCATACACAGTTCCTGTTGTGTTTATGGGCCTGTGTGATGGGAGATGACAGTCTTGGGCATTTATGGACTCATTTATATGTAAATTATTATTTAACCTTACATCAGACTTTGAATCGTGCGCCCTCTCTTTGACAGGTGGAGATTCTTAGCGATGGGCCTACAAAGACAAAAATGCCCATGTGGAGTACACATGTTATTGGGTTAAATGTGCTAGATTGAAAGGTTTCCTTTGTCTTCATTAAAGGTGAGCTCGTTCAAAACTAAAGCCGTCCCGCTTCTTCAGCATGTCACAAGGCATAGGTGGAGACTTCGGTAAAAGTGCCGTGTCCGGCCCTTGGTTGTTCATTATGACTGTCTGAGTGCAGATGTAGCTCTCCCGAGAGCCACCACTTCATTAATCGCCCACACCACACCCAGCCGAGGGTCGGCAGGCAGTTCACTCATTACAGCCGTTTCACGAGGGAGCCGGTCCAAGTAGGAGCAGGGGGGGAGGGAAGATACAGTATATATCTAAAAATCTTGTTTAATTTAATAACGGTCTCATCGCAGCCTGTTTTATATTGTCTGAATCACATTTGCATAGAGTTTGGATTAATATAATTAAATTCAGCATTCATCCATTTTGCTATAAAGACACGTGACTTTTCCACTGAAGCAGCAGCTTGTAAATCTCATCAGTGTGAATACCTAGGATCCCAGAAGGAAAGAAATCACACAGCTGAGTAATAACGGGTGAGATTTCGTAGCGACCCCACAATTTATCTCCATTTCAAAGTTTAGAAAACCTTTAAAACAGGATTGTTTATTGTTTGTGTCATTTATTGCAAAACTGGGATGTAACAAAGGCCTCAAGATAGCTGGTATAGTCTTCTAGGCCCCCAGAAGAACATTAAACATGTCTGGTCCTTGTCATCCTTGGGGCTTCAGAGAAATTCATATTGACATGTTAGTGTTTCTCCAGATAGATAGATAGATAGATAGATAGATAGATAGATAGATAGATAGATAGATAGATAGATAGATAGATAGATAGATAGATAGATAGATAGATAGATAGATAATGTCTGGGGTCTAGCAGTGCTGAGAATGAGACACATGTTGTAGGCTTTATGCTGTATAATACTGCATAAATCGAGGCTGAAATGAAATTGCCTAATTACATTAGGGGCAAACGGGAACTTGACAGTCCTTATGCTAACACCCTTAATAATGACTCAGCCCAGTTCTCAGTGGCTTCCATTTACCATAAATATACTCAGTCACTGAAGCCCCATCGATAGCATTTACCAAAATACACTAGTCCAAATTTCGGTTAATCTCTTAATTATATAATTGGCATGTGATCAGTGCTCCTCTGTGTCAGCCAAACTGTCATTTTTTTAATGAGGCTTTTTTTTCTTCTTCATTTTACTGTAAGACTGGTGGAGATACATTCAAAATGCTTTTATTGGGAGACATGGTTTCCTTTATCAGTACTGGAGCAGAGATTTGGCATATACTATGGCCCCACTCCCGACACACACACACTCACACACACACACACAAAGAGACCAGGACAGCCAGATGATTACAATAGAAAGCCTAGATTACATTTGACTGTTCGTGCTGGCCCCCTGCTCAACTGCCAGGGAAACAATATTGGGAAAGTATGCCCCAATGTGCCTCATTGCACTTGCTCCTAGTTCACCAATAGCCAGTAATAAAACTCAGCGGAGAACATTTTATCAGTACGGCATACATCGACACAAAATGGCCATGAAACTTCTCAGGTAAGCTTTGTGAAAATGTGGAACTTCTTTGTAAAGTACATTTCACTGAATCCTGAAAAGCTTTGGAGAGGTGTGGGAATGCAGCTTGGTAGTTCAGATTCACTCATGTCACACATGTTGGCCAGCACCATGTGGTAGACAGTGTATATGCAGACAAGAGACAGATTGAGGCTTGTATTTAAGCATTATAAAGGTTTATCAGTGGATATCCTGCTCTTAGAGATTATTGCCCTGGAGGATTAGAATGTGGTCTCCAGTTGGAGGGTTGCGTCACTTTTTTTTCTTGCTGTGGTTATGTGGATTAAAGCTATTATTACTGCTTTCTTAATATAAAAAGCAAAAGTACCTTTGGAGATAAACAACATTTTTTCAGTTTTTTCCAGCATTGATGTTCTGTTTCTGTGTTTCCTTATTAAACTGAACAACTGCACATCCTACTTTCAGGTTTCCATTATTCCTTTATTTAGTTCAAAAGATTTGGCTAAGCCAGTAAAAAAAGCGTTTTCACAACACAAATTAAATAAAAAAAAATTGGTTAAAAAATCACAAGCATACCAAGCAGCATGACATTGCTTATAAAATGCTTTATTATTATTATTATTGTTGTTGTTGTTGTTGTTGTTGTTTTTTATTATTGTTATTATTTTTAAATGTCTGCAGCTCTGATGGTTTTTATTTACCAGTGATTCACAGGATTGGTCAACATGACAATCAAAAAGAATAGGGCTTATTCTAATTATGATAAATTAAAGTATGTGTGACAATGTAAAGTATCACGCAAAGTTTTAGATTCACCCGCCCATTAAGGAGATGAAGTACATACAGACCTCACAGTAAGGTACACTAAAGATACAACACTATGCGGTATTCCACCTTAATTTGTGTACTTTATTCTAAATACTATATTGCAATAAATTAAATTTTATTAATAAATCCTTTTAAAGCCATAAGCGAATAGAGGTCTAACTCACAAATGAAGTTTAGACCACAGACGGTAGAAAACAGCTAGCTTCTGGGTCAGAAAAACGAGGCCAATGGACAAGTGTTTAATAGGCTGAAGGCCACCAGATGGCGGTCTAAATCACTTGTTTTTCATCATGAATTAGAATGGGGGGGTGCGGGGTTTCTAAATCTTGGTCATACCGTGTTTCAGAATAGAAGATTATCTGTGTCGTATGAAACCAAATGTTTAACGACTTGTCAGTGTGTCGTTAGTCACAGTCGCCCCCTCCTCCCCACATCCATTGTTTTGCAACCTTCTTGCAGCGACAGTGGAAATCCTCGACTCAAGGCTTTAAAATAGGACGGATCGCCTCCTTTGCATTTAAACCTCCCCCTATAATCTATTAGGGAAATGGCTGTTTTCATTGCGGAACAAAGGCCAGAAACAAGCACGGTTTTAATTGTGTAAGTGATGATGCTTTTCACCCATTTGCAAATGATTTAGTAATTAAATTTGACTCATTATCCTTAAGTCTAAAGTCCCCAAATTCAACTTAGATTCAGGAAAGACAATCTGTGGGAGGAAGGCCGAATGACTCATCTAGTGTAATCAGAATGTGGTCTGTAAAACATTGTCCCCTGATCTAGGAGCAGTTATAATGGCACCCCCCTCCTAGCTATTAATGCTCTTCAAAGCTGAAGAGCATCACTTTGGAGAATAGAAAGTATATCATTATGCATGGGTCTGGTGTTTGAGCATTTAAATAGTACCCCCATCCTCACTGCATTTGTTACTTTTTTCACCCAAAAGCAGCCCGTGCTTGTGGAAAAGGCGACTGGCTTATGCAGACGTAACCTTGTGAAGGGGAAAGTCAGCCATCATGGGAACTTGCAGCCTGGTTCGCAATCTCTGACACTCAATGCGCAATGATAAAGATGCTGGTGGTTGGCCTCTCACCCACAGGGAAACCAGCATTTGCATCGTATCCCAGAAAAGCACCTTTTGGGGCAAGACGATGTAGCTGTTCATCAAAGTCTTAAATATTCAATATTATGAATGAATATTTTGCATCAAGCGCAACTGGGTGCATGGGCTCCTGACCAGGTTGGATACTGTGGTGTGGGTGGCAGCATACATGGAAAAGATCATCTATCCAGTTGAATTCTGCATGGAGCACGGCGTTGGAATCAAATGTTCTTCCTCCATAAACATATTTATGATGATTACATTTTCTGGGCACGCAGGCACAGCTTTGGTGAAATAAAATCGGTGGTGAGATTGAAACTGTTGCTGGTGTTGCTGTGCTCACTTCAGCAGCACTCAGCCAGGGAGACAAAGTGAGCTAAGGTGTAAACATGTAATTGTCTACAAAATCACTAACAAACACACTGGTTGCTTCTCTTCTAATTACATCTCTGTAGTGTCTGCTGAACAAGTACTAAGTTTGGACTGAATTGCAATGAGATTTAGCTCATTCAGCACTCCGGCTCTGATGAACAGCAGCTGAGTGCGACGAATAAGTCCACTTGTCTTTAATATTCCCATTCAGATTTAACTCGAAAATTCCCTCCCTGCAAACGTGTCCGACTGAATGGGCAAAAGAAACCCCGGCCAACAGTTGGCTCTAATTAACCTCAGTTTATCTTGGCCTTCAAAATGATTGGCTTTATACTGAAACCCATTTCATTTAAAGAAATGTCTGGCCCGGCACCAACACTGTCTCATTTATCTAACCTGCACAGGAAAAATATTTAAATGAGCCTATTAAAAGAGGCCCTCGGCTGTTGAGAAAGGTATAGAAATGGTATTTGAAAAAAAAAACAAAGACAGGAGTTTCACACGTGGGTGGGTGAGGGAGCGGAAGGGGTGATTAAGAACTTGGGACAGGGAAGAGAAACAAACAGAAACGCTACGAGTCACATCCTCTCATCTGCTCTACAGCACTCGTGGTGCTAACACTGACAAGCAATCTCTTGCTGTCCTCTGTTATCATTCCCGGTTTAACAGGTTGAAAGCGGAGCTCTGTCTATAGGATAACATGCAGGGAAACGTAAAATGTCACTAAAGGCAACACTCTCCTCCTGCAGCCTTAGAGTCTGGTTAGCAGGACTGACCACCCCTGACATGTAATCAGGCAGTGTGTACAGCTGAGTGCTCGGGCTGAACAACAGATACATTTGGAATTGAAGCTGTAATTTGTTTAACTCGGCACAGTTATTGCTTTTAAGATAGCTGTTCTGGCGTTTGTATCTGAGTATTTTGATGATATGTCACGCGGTAAAGATTTGTCCTGTTTGTTATAGTCGACAACATGTGACATTTGTCTTAAAAAATGATAACGCAAATAAAATTTGCCATTAAAACAATCAAAATTTGACTTCCTTTTTTTTTTTTAGCAAATCAAAGCAGGACCAGCAAACACGCTCATGCCACGCTCTGTACGTGTCACCTCTTCCCACATAAACACTCAGCGCGGTTTTAGAAGTGCAGATTTTCCCACTTTCTCACAAAGGCAGACTCACAAGTGCTGTTGGAGTGATTCGAGTTGTAACCTCAGGTGGTCCTTGACTTGTAGGAAGAGACACTGAAAAGACACCCACAAAAAGCGCCTCGGAAAAGCGAGGACTTCACTGCATAACTTCACTACATCGACGGCCACTTGTGCTCAGAACAAATGCATAAGTCACAATTATTAGAACACCTTGATGGGTGTCTGCACGCCTTTCATTGTTGCACCTGTTAGCGGTGGCAAACAAAAAAAACACAACCTCAGTCTGATGCAGTCAGATGTTTCCTCTGTGATCTAACTCAACTCTTCACAGCCTCTGGATCAGTCCTCCATCTCTCACAGGCCATAAGCCAGCGAGCAGCACTGAATCACTATGTTGAATATGTAAATGGATGCCATTAAAGCGCTCTTTCTTTAATTAGTCTTTTGATTTCATGACTGAGTGCTTCCAATTATGGATCAATGTCTCATTTCTGCGCACGGACCCCTGAGCGTGCGGAGGCACTTTTTTCCGTTACAAAATGCTTTATAATTTCTCGTCTGCCAACACGGCCGTTCACGTCACACTTCCCGGCTGCTGATCAATGAAAAATTTCGCTGCTCTAAGCCCGCTGATATACGTGCACCAGTAATATTTTTTATTATAAACATGATCAAATTCCAACATATTAATGGAATGGCCAAAATTTGTGCTGTGAGTGGGAAATATAGGGGGTACGTCCGTGGACCTACTCTAGTAGTAATTTTGCACCGAGCACATTAAGTGGTACATGAGAGGGGCCTGAATGGAGCGTAATATCGAATTTCACTCCTGACTGGGAGCCGCGAGTACGCTTAGGAAGAGGTGCTGATGTAGCACTTTCAGACGGTATCAGGCTACTGTTCTGCAAAAATAGCGTATAGGTGCATGGATTAGAGCAGATGGTAGCTACTCAGGGGTTGTATCAATCCAAAACGATAGACATCTCACAGTATGTGTGCAATGCTAATGTTTGTGTACGCCGAGAACAGTCTTTCTGATATAAGTTCGCTCTTTAGAGTCTTTCTTCTAAAGACAAAAGCAAACAAGATCATTTGAAGTTTTTTTATATAAAGAGTAAAATATAGAAACGCATCCTCTTCATTTAGTTGGGATTTGTATAACAAGAGGTGGAAAGTAACAAAATTACCTTAAAATGCTATACTTTACTTGTGTTACTTGTTAACACAAATATTTGTACTTTCTGCTCCTCACATTTTCAGTCTCATTGGGGAAATGATTAAATCACAGCAATATGCACCTCATGACATCAAACTGAGTGGAGCCTAAATGGAGAGAAGAATAACACACAACACTGGCTTTTACATACAAAGAGATGAAAGGGGCAAAAAGCATATAACTTATGTAGCATTACAGCATTATATGTACCTTTACAGCATTACGCTAAGGGGTTAAAGTAGGATGGAATGATCCAGAACGTTCTTTTTTTTCATGGTGCAAATGAGTCAATAAGTTGTGGTTTCAGTTATTAGCAGGTAGGTTTGGTATTGATCCAATATTAAGTAAATATATCATGGTATCGCCAATGCCAATATCAATACTGATGCTTTTAAGTAAAAAAGCATCAGTAGTAGAAGTAAAAATAAAATAAAGTTTGTTTTTTCATGCACTAATATTATGTTATTATCATATAGTACAAGGTTCCGTTAGCTTTGCACAAAAACATCTAGTAGAAATCTCTTCAAAGAGCTACTCTTTACTTCGTTGAGTACTTTTCATAGCCTGTACTTTACCACTTATGTTTTAGTACAGAAGTTGAATGAGTACTTTTGCTTTTGCCACCTCTGGTTCTAACAGTTAAATGTAATAATTTGATTTTTTTTTAATGGTATCCTTGTTACATCTTTCAAAGTAGGCCAAACTGACCTTTTTTGATCACTGCGGAGGACCTTTAGACAAGAACAACCAGGATTTATTGATGTACATAATCAATTATTGATTTGCAGTAAAAATCTGAGGGGAGCATTTGTTTGAAACTCATGTTTGAGCACCAGTCCGAATGCCATATGTACACAGAAGCTAATGTATGCTAAAATGAAATTGATTTTAGTTTAACAAGAACAATCTGCCCTTTGCAGGTACAGTAACAATTTGTTTCCTTCCTGTGTTTCCTCGACATTCCCTTGACCCCTAAATCCTCTGATTCTAAAGCCCAGCTGATCTCCACTGCTTTTATGGTAAGGCACTCTGGAGACTCTCTTCAAGTCCCAATAAGAAATTTCCTTCTACATTTCATATTTAGGTCACAGAAAACATTAAAATTAAGTCCCTGGAAAAAAAAAAAGCTCTCACCTGTTAGCAAATGGACATGTGACCTGAGCCTAATCTCATATTAATGAATAATTACACTGATGATTTGTATAGTATTTCATTTGTACTCGTGACTGAGCTTCAAAAAAAGTTTTCCTAGTTTAGTAGTAGGATGTGAAACAGTAAGTGGGTGTCAAGACAAACCTCTGAATTAAAATTGAGCTCTCGTGGACTTTTGAGGCTATGCGAAGAACTTGACTCTTCATCACTAACTCTGACCTCCCAGATCCATTAGACACTACATTAAGACTTTGAGGCAATCACGCTCATGCAGCCTCCGAAATCGCTTCCTCAGCGACACTGTAATTATCGCAAACAAAGCGGTTCAGTTTACACATTTATGCTTGTGTTTCTGCAACTTGTACATTTAAGCAAGCATGTCCTTGTGCACGCAAATATTTGCCTTTCACGGATTAGTTAATGCGACTAGGCCCGCGCGTTTTCGATGTTTGTCCACATGCATAATTCTTGGCATATATTTAAAAGGTCTCGTCTGTAGATCAGCGGGTCGAAATCCCTTCCATTTGGATCTATTTTTTTCATAAGATGCTGGCACTTATCTCGCTCTGCTGTTACAGCAAAGTCAACATCTGGCCCTGCTGTCCTTATCTACCGCTGACCTGTTTGCAAAACACATGCTGCGATATGATATTGAGCCGATTCTTTCCGCGGCTCTTTCTCTGACATACTTTTTCATGTTTCACAGAGCGGGAGCTTAACCTTGCACAGACAAGCCTCGGGGCTGCAGGGCTAGGGGGTGTGCCTGTGTGTGTGTGTGTGTGTGGAGGAGGGATGATGCCTAGGTTGCAATAGGGTATCATTGATCTGATAGTTGGGGCCTCTCTGGTCAATGACTCTTGTGTGCTCTCCAGGTTCTGTTGCCATGCCAACAGTGGCAGAGCTAAAAGGTTTGGTGGGTTTTTAAGGACCTTCCCGAGAAGGACAGGCACTGTCAGTGTCGGAGCACCTGCAGGTGCTGGTGCAGACCCGCACGGTCACATGATGTCACCCACAGATCAACCAGGGGAAGCCTGTAAGGAGGGGGAGTTTTCAGTTTATCTGCACAAACACTTGTATCATCACCCCAGGGCTCAGTGTCTGCTGCCCCCTAGTGTGTGTGTGTCTATGTATGCGTGTCAGGAGCTTTGGTGGTCGTTCCCAGTGGCTAATGTCTGTTGAGACGAGCGCTTAGATGTGGGGAAAATTGAGTTTGACTATCAGGACAAGTAGCAATTTATTATATTGCAATTTGCCATTTAGATAGCTTTCCTACGAATTAGACAGATATAGAGTGTAACTGACTGAGAACTGATGCCTGATGCAATAAGGTCTGAGGTCACCGGTGGTGATGACTGCCATCATTAGGGATCCATTACACTACGGAGCCTACTTCAGCTGATGGACTCTAATGATGCTGCAGTGCAGAAAAGCATTTGGTTTTGATTAGACATCGGTGGAATGGTGCATTTCATTAACTCCAGGATGAGCTTTTGTTGTCTGGGAGTTGATATGCCACTGTTTGAGCTCAGACTGTGCTCCTGGAGCAATTTAGGAAACAAATGTAATGAAAGAGTAGTTCCTGACAGTCTAATGCCTTTTACATACACTGTCCTCCCTCTCTTTATGCCACACAAAACAAACTGATTAGGGCTCACCTGGCCGCCTGGCAGTGTTTTTTGTGTAAAATGTGTCTTTGTGCTTTTGAAATCTAAAAGACAAACATCCTCACGTTATTTAGGTGACCAAAAAAAGAAGACAACGAAGAAAAAAAAAGCTTCTGTGTCCAAATCAAGGCCACATATGGCAGCTAGGTACCGTGCAAGCCGAATCCCTAATTTTTCCATCTTGTGACTCACAGTTTGCATGACTTAGCAAGCAGAGAAAGAAAGCGTTGAGTGAGTGAGTGTGTGTGTGGGAGTTGATTTTTTTTAGCAGCTGAATGCAGCAGAACACTGTTAAGATAATTAGAAATATGATCCCCTTATTGGGTTTGATGCACACAAGCCAGAAGCCCTTAGTTTGCGTCTATGCTTCATTATAATTGTATAATTAATAGTACTCAGCCCTTTTGTCTGTGTCGATGTTAGAAAGGGCTAAAGAATAAGCGATTAAATTAAAGGGAATCTGATGCTTAGTAAAAGTGGGTTTTAATTTAAGCACTGTAGGTTGTTTGAAATATAACAGCCCAATCTTTTTGTATGCACCCCATGAGAATACGATCAATGGAAAGTACATTTCCAGAAGTATTTCTTTCCTGTCGGATATAACAACGTGAGTATAAGTGTAATATTTGCGGTAGTCCTTTTGAGCCTTTACTGGATAGCTCAAAGAGGAGCGATAGCGGGAAGTGGCGCGCAAGGGTTGCAGACAGATGTGAACCAGCAACACTGGACTTCATGGTTAGTGGCCTAAATCTGGGGGCATCTGGGCACCCCCACTGAACACTAAGCAGTCGAGAAACAGTAGAAAATAGAAATAAGTGCCAAATGCAAAAAAAGTAAACACTTAAGTATACTTTGTTAACTTCTATACATTTATATGTTTACAAAGGGCGGTGGAGGGAGGGGGCACACTGAATGCCTGAATCTCAGGTTGCACGGTGGTGAAACTACAATGGGCCAAAGATGATGTACAAAAAAATCATATCTTTCATCCTTTTGCCTGTGTGTTCATGCAGGCTGTGTAAAAGCACACAGAGTATTAAAAAAAATTTAAAAATGAAGGAAAAAAATGGTTGTATTGAGATTAGTCACTATTCATTGAACTCATTCATTCCCTCTGCTGACGAGATCGTGCAGATTTTAACTTTTGCCTTTCTTAGCGGGCGGGCTTTCACTGAAGTAAGATTAATTAAAGGCTGATAAAGCTGCAACACTTAAATAAGGACACAGCTAATGCAACAAGGTTAACCTCACCATGATTATCCGTGGTCGTCGCTTAGATAATTCCAGGTCACTTCATTTAGTTAAGGACCTTCCTAAGCAAAAGGAGACTATTGAGCCTTTACCGCAGAGGAAACTAACAGCAGGAGTGTCCAAAGAGTGTGTTTAATGAGACAGTAACTCTGGTTGTACATTGAAGAAAGAGGCCAACATACTCACTGCGAGTCTGCCAATTTTTATGCGATTTAATTTAAAAAGATGTGAAAAAGCTGAATGCAAGAGTGCAATTACCTCAGATTTTTTTTTTACATTTCCAGGTTTATTTCCTAAAAATAATTGTCAAACAGATAAGATGGTTGTTTTTATCATAGAGGAAAAGCTTCCTGTAATTTATTTTAGCATCCATGTCTTCTTAGCAAAGGAAATTATTTTATGGCATGACTGCGTGGATTGTACTCAAGAGGAATTTGTGTGCCAAAACAGAGACGTGTTAAAGGATTTATGCTTCCTGCCATCAATTTTTATAAGACTATTACCAGTATGTTTTATTTATTCCATATCCCCTAACAACCCTTAAAAGAGAGACTTTCTTATAACAGCCCCAGCTCTGTATTTCCTCTATTTTTGCTCTGCCAGTATAGAGAGGTATAAATGAATGTCAGTTGACGCACCATAAATCAAAGCTATTGGTTTAGTATCTTGGAGGAAATTATAGCAACATGAGTGATGCTCCGACTCGTGTGATTGTATCGCCAGCCATTCATTGCAGCCTGGGTGTAGGAGGCACTTCGACATGGTTGAGACGGAGGAAGCTCAGCGGCGCGCGCATCCAAATACGCGCACGAGCGCATCCGTACGCAGGCACAAGTGTCCCGCGGATATCCAAACGTTCAGTGGAAGCTCGGCGTTAGCATTTTTTTATTACGTGTAAAACTGGAAATATTTTGAACGTCATATTGACGAGTTAATGTTGGGTACCAGGGGTTCCTGTCAGCAGGCACTCAGTACAGATGGATTTTTATAGCTCAAGTCGTGGCGATGATGGAACGAGCACTCACCAACTGGAGAAAAAGTTTCTGTCAGGTAAAAGGAAAGAAAGGCACTTTGAAGTCGATGTTCTTTTCTTGATTTTTTTTTTTTTAATGACTCATACATAAACCACTTTTCGCTTTCATGCAATGTGCAAATTTCCCCAAAAAATAAATCTGAGGATTTTTACTGTTTTTATTCCCACACATATGCATTCAATCATCACACGAATGCACTTTTTTGGTACACTATATCTTCTATTGTCTATATTCTTGTACTATTATTTCCCCTTCTAACCGAATTTAATGCTCTTATGGCCGCTGCATACAATATATCACTGCATAACCATGAACCTCCAAAGCCAGAGAGGCAGCTACACCTTGGTGACATTTATCACTACTATAGTCATTCTTATCTTCCCTTTATTTGACAGTGTTTTGGGGGGCAGTTTACACCTTTTTCCTCCTCTTGTCACTATCTCTCTTTTCTAGTCTGGACGAGGCTGAATTGAAAAGGTCTGCTGGGTATAGGTGTCTGAGGATGCTTTTCTCCTACACTTCCTCCCCTCCTCCTGCCCTCATACACATGTGACTGTGCGAATAAAATAAAAGATAAATCTGTATTATAGAATTCAAAGTTTTTGCTTTCTTGAAAAAAAAAAGTGTTGTTTGTTGATCAAGTAAACCTTCAGTAAGTATTTATATCTGTTATGTTATTGGTGTTCTTCTGTGTAACTGTGTAAATAATGTTATTTCAGTTCCTAAATACTGCAGTGCATCCTGTTAGTCCTGGTTTTTTAGTGTCTGACCAGGAGATGGATCGCTAAGTATTTCTTAAATCAAATGGGTTGAATTAAAAACAAATCTAGGAATACTGTGGGGTTTGTTGAAAAAAAATTAGAATGAAAAACCCTGGGAGGATCATTAGTTTGTTACCAGACTCTGTATACATTCTCCCAGCTAGTCTGGAAGCACCTGAGGGAGCAATTTGAGCCAGTTGCTCTGGAAATGTCATCTGGTCTGCTCGACTCTATCTTTTCATACCCCAGCAGTACGGTATGGTTCGTAGTATGAAACTATTTACTGTCGAGATTGCACACATTTACTAAATGGGGATTGCAGAAAAGAAAAAGGATCTTGCTTGCAAGAGATGTTATTATAAGCCATTTTAACGCTATTGCATTTTCCAGTGAGAATATCTATTTTTCCCCAGTTTTCACAGAAAGAAGCTTGACCATCACGTGACTTGGATACAATTTAACCAGAAAAAGAAAAAGAAATTAGGCCGTTATTTTCAAGCCTTTTTTTTGGAAAAAATAACTCCCATATGTTTTTAAACCATGGTTCAATTTAGCCTTAGCACGTGTTTAATGTGTGACTGAGTAGTGTAGCCTTCTACCACTACGCTCCAACTCTAATAATAAATATTACATTAATAATAAGTATCCATGGAGACTCCGGTCCATAGACACTGTTTGTTCTCTTAACTTCCGAAATTGAAGCTGTGTAGTTTTAAGCTTTTGTCTGCGCTGACATTTTGCCTTTTGAATGTATCCATGACTACAGTACATTCAGGCACGGAGTAATTTGCTTTGATTGCAGAGAGGCTAATCAGAGGGCAGCGAAAATGTGACTGGGCTCCGGTTAGGGCTCCCTCGGCAGAGAGATTACGCTTCATGCTGGGATCATCGGAGTCCTTTCTCAGAAATCAGGCCTTAAAAGAGGCTCTGACCTCTGAGGTGAACGCTCGTTGGAATTAGCCTGCGGTAAATCACTTCTAATGGGCTTCCCGCAGACTAATAAATTAAATTCACCTACAGCTTAAAGAAATTAGACAGTTGTGTGTCTTCCTATTTATGCGCTATTATTGCTTACAGACAAAATATTTGTGCGTCTTTCCGTTGTTTTTACTCTTATCTGTTTTTGAATATTTTATGCAGCCAGTGTAATGAGAAAAATCACCAACTTAATTCACAATAAATGTCAAAAACAGTGATTTTAAAGCATTTTTTTTTTTTGGGTCACATAGCCAACCTACAGTTATGTGAAAAAAGAAAGTTTTCGCTGGATTCTATGCAGACATGTGGAAAAACTACTTGAAACACCTTTTGATTCAGTAGCATGCAGAGCTGCCTTTGGAGGCAATAACTTGAAGTAATCATTTTCTGTAGGACCCTGTAGGCCCGCTCTTCTTTACAACGTTGCTTCAATTCATTGAGGTTTGTGGCTATTCAATCATGCACAGCTCTCTTAAGAGTGCACCAAAGCATTTCAGTCAGGTTGAGGTCTGGACTTTGACTGGGTCATTGGAGCACCTTGATTTCTTTTTTAGGTATGCTGTTGAAGATTTGCTAGTGTGCCTTTTCACACGAATGTATATATTTTCTTCAACAGCAGCAACAGTTTTACATGCATAAATAACAAGTGTACTACATGCACCATAATAATAATAAGGCAGAAAACCAAGGAGTCCACAAAATCTAGTGTAGGTTAAACTGATAGTAACAATTTGATTTATCAATCGACAGAAAAATAATCAGTTTGAATTTGGCTCCTTTCTTCTGAAGGGCTGAGCCTCACAAAGAGATGATTTTCAGAGCGGGGATACCCTCTCTCTCTCGCTCTCTGACATCATGAAGAGCTTAGAGAAGATAAGTCTGAAAGGATTACTTGCCTGTTCCCTCATCTCATCATTTGAAACACTTTAATATGAGCATCAACAAATGATAGACAATGAGAAAATCCATAATCGGTGATTGTGGTGCACAGTGGTGCAATGTGCAGTGTTCGCAGGCTCCTGGTTGGGTGCAGGATCAGAGAGACCTGCTTGGGATCTCCTCAGAGTGGTCGAGTTTCCTCCCACAACCCATGATGGAGTATTAGAGTACAGTAGTTTAACTGTTAGTTCTGAACTGGAAGTAGTTGTGGTTGTGAGATTGTGTTGTTGTCTGTCTCTCTCTGTTGGAACTGTGAGGGACTGGTGACCAGTTTAGGGTTTACTCTTGCCCTCCAGCAGTTAGACAGACTCCCTGCAACCCTAATACGGGTAAGGAGTAAGAGGATCGGTGGATATAAAGTCCCCTTTAACCAACAAATTCTACACTCCTAGCTTCTAATTTGGGCGTTTTTTTACTTGTAAAGACCAAATTTTACATTTGTACTAATCTTTTATCATTGATCAGCTGAATAAGATATGAAGATGCATCGCATTAATAATGGCAAGAACTTAAGTAAGTTACAGCACTGAAGTCAAGCTCTGTTAAAATGCATTAATTTTTAACTATATTTTTTGCCTCTTAAAGAGGCAGGGGACTCCTTGGAGCACGCGGTCGTAATTATTATTTCAAATGTTTTTTGTCAAGTCGGTAGTGTTCAAACTAAACGGATAAAAGGCAGTCTTCAGTGAACACATTGTAGTTTTTGCTTGTTGCACAAGCTTTTGTGTAAATGCAAACACGTAGCAGTGATGATTAAATTATAGATCCTGGGACAATACTAACGAATTTGTGCTGCATGTGTGCTCAAGTAGGGATAGAAAACATGCAAACGTGTATGTTTGCATTGTGACTCACCACTCTAGTCTATTCCATTCTGACCTGTCAAACGTACAAATCTATATGATTGTGGTATTTCTATAAAATATTTGTATATGTGATTCATTTTATTTCTGCAAACATTCATCAAAATTGGTCTTCTCATGTAGGAGGAAATAGGGAACACACATACATACATACAATCTTTATAGTATGACGATTACCCTTAGAAGAGTGGTCCAAAGGCACAATGTTGCATGTTGATATTTTAATTCAAACATTGATTAAAAACGGGTATTAATCTCATGCAGATTTGGTCGTTGAACTAGAGCAATGATTCTGGAGAGGACTAGCTGTTAGCCTCTGTGTTTACCTGTGCTGTTAGACAAGCAGAAGGAGAATAAGCTCAAGAATAAAACTAGGTCCGATTGCATTGTAAGCACACCACCACACTTCCTGTATGCTTTGTGTGTACATCAGAGTTAGCTAATCATCCCCACATTATTTAGGACTGAATAAATATTTCCCAGCAGTTTTGTATATTTGGTTTTGGTTATATAAAAAGCAGGAAAAACACTAAAACACACTTTTGAGATACCCATCAAAAGTTTTAGAACACCCCAATTTTTCCTTTTTAAAAAAATTATGCAGTTTAATGTCTCTCTGCAGTCTAAAATGAAAGCATAGTACAAATAAGCAATTGGAATTAAAAAAGAAATCATGGAATCAATTTATAGACCAAAATGTCTTCTACATTTTTGACTCATCAAAGTAGCCACCTTTGGCAGATATAACAGCTGCGCCCACACGTGGCTTTCTTTCTGCAATAGAATTCAAATGTTCTTCAGAAATTTCTTCCCAGATCTGTTGCAGAAGTTCCCATAAATGTGTGGCACTTGTAGGTTGCTTTGCTTTCGCTCTTCTGTCCAGTACATCCCAAACCAGCTCAATGGAGTTTAAGTCTGGAGGCTGTGTTGGCCACTCTGTTTTCAAGTTTACCATCTTGTTCTTTTTCCTGAGGTACTTCTGGCATAGCTTAGACTTATGTTTTGGGTCATTATCTTGCTGTAGGATGAACCTCTGACCAACTAGCTGCATACCAGAGGGTATTGCACGGCACTGGAGAATACTGTGATAGCAGTTTCGGTCTATAATACCTTTTTCCAGTTTTCAGTGGCTGTTTCATGGCCCAGGCTAGCCTCTTTTGTCTCGTCCTGTCAAACCTGCAGCTTTAAGTCTTCTCTTCACAGTTGAAATTGAGACTTGCTTACTACGACCACTATAAAGCTGTAGCCTATAGCACAAAATAAAAGAGTCCATTTGGGAAAGAAGGATTGCCACTTGGAAAACACATTTTAATTTCACTGAGACTCAAACAAATAATAAAATGTTTAAACTACAATTCTAAATAGGTAAAAATCAGAAGTTAAATCAGAATAATATTTAAAATAGACCTGTTCAAAATACCAAATATACACTAGATGAAAAGCTCTCTTTTCATTGTTCTTGCTAGAATTGTACCAAATAGACATTGAGCCTTGGTTGCTAATTAACCAAATACATATATACCTGAATTCATTTGCCATGGTGCTAGTAAACTTTTCCAGAGATCATGAAATGATGATATGATGAGGGACAAAGTCCATGCTCCTTGTTATTGGAAAATTCTGCAAGTTATTTGAAACAAATATGTATCTGAGTTTGGCAAACGCAGTGAAAATCTTCTGAAGTGTTAGTGTTCGTCTGTGTGTCGACACAGACCATGTGCCCCTGCTGAGCTGCAGCAGAGGATCAGTAACACAAGTATTCTATATAGTATGTAGTATATAACTTATATTTTTTGTTTTTTGCATGACATTAGATAAAATCAAAATAGTGTTGTCAAAATGGACAGTAGTGTGGTTATTTTTTATATTTGTGTGTTACAATCTTTATTTGTTTTTGTTTTTTGTTTTTTTTTTAAAAAAAAAAAGCAAAAAATGGCCTCTTAATCTTTTGAGTTTGGCCAGTCGCCGTGGAGACCCAAGTTCAGAATGAGGCAACGTACAATTTTCGAATCAATCCCATGTTTGCATCTACTAAAAATCTCAGATTAGTTTAAATCTCAGTGACCTTGACATTAAGGTCAGAGGTCAACTTTTCACATCTGTACCACAGGTGAGTCTACAAGGCAGCTGTAGTGTAGCACTGTACTTTTGAAGAATTGCAAACAATAATCAGTTGATGATTAAAGCTGGTTCATTTAATTAATTCGTATCCAGTTTTACTTATGTTAACATGGTGTTGGAGGTCTGATTGAAGCATTGATGTGATGGTAAGGTGTCCACTGCTCCGCTTTGAATATTGGTATAAACTTGACACAGTGTACTTAATCGATTTTCACCAAAATTGTGGCCAAGTTCAAGACCATATTCGTTGGTTGTTGTTGTTATTTTTAAGGCTTTTTTAAAATGTCTTTTTCCCCTAGAAGAGGAGTCTCCAACTCCAGTCCTCGAGAGCTACTGCCCTGCAGCTTTTAGATGTCCTGCAGGCATTTGATTCGGCTACGTTGTAGTGATGCATCTAAAAGCTACAGGACAGTAGCTCTCGAGGACTGGAGTTGAACACCCCTGCCCTGCAGTGCTAGCCACCCCAACAATCAGAGGATTCCCTATGAGCAAGCATTTCACAACATTGGGGAGAAAAAACTACCATGTAAGAGGAAGGAATTTCTGACAGAACCAGGCTCAGGAAGGGACAGCCATCTGCTGCGACTGGTTGGGGTGGGGGGAGTGAAAAAAAAAGCCAAAGTTATAATTACTGGAGCAACTTCATTAATTTTTTATTAAAATATTAATCTGTTGTTGTCAGATTTGAAGGAGTGTTGAGTTTTACGTTGTGGATGAGTGTTTGCAGTGTAATTCTACTGTAAATGGCCTTTTCCAACATCTGCTTGTGTTTTTGTCTCAGAAGAAGCAATGCTGGAGATTTTTGTCCACCTCTGCTCCCCATGTCAATGCAGGGGGAACTCTTGGAGAGGGCAGGGTCAAAAAAGGGATGCTGGAGAACCTTCAAGAGTTTGATGCGCAGGTTGGATTCAAGGCCAACATCCGTTCAATCAGGCTGACTAATAAATTTGTGCCACTTTCAGGTCCTGTTCCAACTGTGATTAGTTATTCAAGTTGATCAAGATGCTGAGGTGTTTTATATCAAGTTTCCTGGGATTGGTTTCCTGTCTCATACTGAATTTGTTTGTCCGTCTTAAATGTCCAGCGCTTTTTGCTGTAGTTGTCTTTTCTGAAATAATATTCTGTAGCCATGCCACAGTCTAGATTATAATCTGGTGGCTGGGCATGAGTGTATGATGAATTTCAACACACACATCATAATCCATATTCCCAGGGTAGCGTGGCAGCCCTATAGCAAGCTCCATAGCTACCAGCCCCAGGGACCACATGTCAATTGCTTCATTATATGGAATATGAAGCATAACTTCAGGTGCCCTATACCAAATGGTCTGCACACAGGTACCAGGAATCACTGCAGACACGGGACATGCTAGGCCAAAGTCAATAACTTTCACTTTGATGGGAGACTCTTTGCAGTCAACAAGTATTATGTTTCCAGGTTTGAGGTCAGCATGTGTTATTCCCAGAGAACTCAGGTGGAAAAGAGTATTTGTTAGTTGTTGTAAAATTGGCCTCAGCTCTCTTAAGGGGAGACCCTGGTGATTCTGATCCTTTATGTAGTTCCACAGGCTTGGATCAAACAGTTCAAAATTTAAGCAGATATCCTCCCCGTCTAGGAAATAGTCATTCCATTTAACAATGTTGCAGGTGTCTGCATCCAAGCATCGCAGTTTCTCCAGGATGAAAATTTCCAATTTTGCCTTTTGCAAAATTTCAGGTATGTTCTTGTTGATTTTAACAGCCACGACTTGTTTGGTTTTTGTATTTCGACATTTGGTTACGACACCAAAGGTGCATCTCCAAGGAAAGCCTCTACCTTGTGGTCTTTTGCCAAAATGCTCCCTCCAAATATTTCACATGACATGATGATATTTGTTTGTTTGCTTATAAATTGGTAAGAACATTTTCAAAATAATTTTGGTTGCTGTCAGGTCAAAGACCTTTAAGCACTAAACTATATCAGATGTAGGTTCCGCATTCTAAAGTTTGTGTCTGTTTTTTTTTGGGTTTTTTTCCTGCACGTGTGCGTTTGTTCAGCGACAGATTCCCACACCGATGCACCGGTGCAGAGCATGTACTGTGTTTGCACATACTTATACGGACAACTATTTGTGTGTGCGTGTGTCTGTGTGTGTGTTTGTCTGTGCGGGGGTACCGTGTGTGTCCTAGCTTCATTCTGCTGACTGGTTTATTGCTGTTCCAGGTGACAGAGCATGAGAACAGCAGAGATTCAGGGTGCTGTTTTCAAGCACCACTGAAGCCACAAATTTCATTATTTTCACCCACAAGAAGTTTGGTGTTCCATGCATGAGGCTTCATGCCACACACACACACGCACACACACACACACACGCACACACACACACAGACGCTGTCTTAGAGTGTTCTGGACAGCATCTCCTCTGGTCCCATCAGCCTGCATTATGCATATTCATTCTGACATTCTGTTCAACAGCCCTTGTTGCAGTGTATCAGCAACGTTTCTTCAGTTTCTCTGCTGATGTTTATTGTGAGCCTTTGTAGTGTCGTTTACACCTTACACTGCACATCACATGCCATACAGTTAGAAAAGACCTTAGATGTGCAGCTGGGCGTGAGGATGTTATTCTACTATAACTATAATACGACAGGATGTCTAAGAACACTTGACCTACAAGTTGAAGAAATGAAGAAATTGGACCTGAAAATGTCACTTTAC
The DNA here is from genome assembly GCA_015108515.1 of Hemichromis elongatus. Classification (NCBI taxonomy): domain Eukaryota; kingdom Metazoa; phylum Chordata; class Actinopteri; order Cichliformes; family Cichlidae; genus Hemichromis; species Hemichromis elongatus. Next base: position 28,073 of record VUQR01011488.1, read on the forward strand.
TTATTCCACAAAAGCTCCCTGTCTATCTCTCTCTCTTATTCTCCAAATCCCACGAGGCAGTGGACACAATGATCCTATCACATCAAAGGGAGATTAAACAAGGAGTGTCACAATGACACAGTGAGTTTGATAATGGCACAATAGAAGCACTTTCAATTATAGCTCCTTCTCTGGAGATGTCTGCTAAAAAGGAAATTCTTCCAATAACTTTGTCCTGTGTCTTTTTATTCATTTTGACATTTAAATCTATCTTTCTTTAACCTTCTCGCAGCCTCAATTCAATAGCTCTCTAGTATGCTGCTAACAAGATAAGATTGAGCTGAATAACCTGTGCAAGGAGCTTTTTAGACTGTGTAATTAGTGAAGACAGAAGTTTGAGTTTGTTGATAACGTGCTTTTGAAAGGGCATATGGAAGAATATTAACTAAATATATTAGCTGCACCTTTGGTAATTTGTTTTTTTTATTTTTGCAAAACAGAGCTGAGAATATGGGCTAATTAACTTATTTCACTAGCAAAAAAAAAAAGAGAATCAGGTACTTTTGGATTCACGTTAGTTGTCATCCAAAGTAATTTTTAAAGAAATAAAAAACTGTTCTCAGTCGTGTTTCCTTTTAAGTGTTACACCTGGCAGTAAGCTGAACACACTCTTTTAAGAGTGTTTACGGGCCATTTTAGATGCTCGTTGCTTTTTCGATTGCAGCAATAGCTCGACAATGTGAAAAAAAATTAAAGCTTTTTATCTTAGAGTTATGTGAAGGCTGATATTACTCCTTTATTTGTCTGTCAAATGTAATGGAATAGACAGCAGCTCTTTGTCTAGACACAGCAGTGAGTCACCAAACTCCACCAACCCATATTCCTAATGTGCTTAAATAATACAGAAAATAAAGAGGTGTTTTTTTTTCTTTTTTACAGGGGGTTTCTAACTCTTACTGGGAGTCAACTGTCTCCTAGCCTAATGTGTTCAACTACTGAATATTGTGGATTTATGCATTTATAAAACATTTTTTAAAGTCCCCTCCTAAGGCATGCGAGCCCGTGTCTTAGGAGGGGGTTTGCAGGTGTGAACGTGAGCATGAGTTGCTGTCTTTAAGTGTCAGCTCGGTGAGTGACTGGTGATGAGCCTGCCTGAGGTGTACCCTGCCTCTAACCCAATGTAAGCTGGAATCAGTTCTAGCACTCTGTGACAGTCTAAAGGATAAGCCGATATATGGGTGGGTACGACGGAGCTGATGGATGGTATATAGCACACGGCAGTGGAAAACTTTAGAAAAGTAAAGGTAATCTGCATTTCTTTAACCTGTCTGGATACCAGCGCGCCTACAAATCATGTGAAAGGGTGCCGTTATCATAATCACATCAGTTTACGGCAATGATTGACTTTACATTGTCATTTTGATGCATCCCCAAGCTTCATATAGCATTTTAAACACATTATGATGCTTAGGTGTTCACTTGTGTTTCATTGTGCGTGTCTGACAGATCTGCTGGTGTCATTGTGATTTATGGGCAACCTAAATGCGCCCAAACACCATCCTCTCAGAGATCTCTGTGCTATTCTCAGTGAGTTGGTTGTCAGCCGTCACCGACAGCACCTTGTCAAGTCTGATTTCCTCTCCGGTCCGGTCCCTACAACCAAAGGGCCAGCTGCTTCCAACTTTCGGGGCCTGTTATCTCGCTCTTGCCTTTGGCTGCCCTCTGGTCGTTTGTCTGCTTTCAGATTTAGTCAAACCATGGCTAGCTTACAGATAATTATCAGACCGAGGCCAGCTGTGTGGCAAGCATCCACAGCCCCCTTTTGTTGCTAATTGAATTAGACCCCATGCTGGAAGTGACAGAGAAATGAACAGTTTCCCCCAGCGAGCCATGTGATTAGCAGACGTGCAGAAAAGAGGTCAACTCAGGATGGCATGCTGGTGTATATGGTTGATGTCACTGACTCAACAACTGTGACCACAGTCACCCTCACACCGATGTTTCTGTCAGGTTTCATTTTATGATTTGTGTCAATGGGGGTCAAGTACAGAGGACAGTCAGTGGAGTGGTGCCAGGGCTGCTTTGTGACTCTAAGAGCCAGGAGTGTGTCTTTGTTTTTTCTTCTTCTTGCCATCTGTTTTTCATTTTATTGGTTAGCAGTTCATGTGAGCGGGAGCTTGGTTTTTAAGTGCCATTATTAAAGAAAAGAAGTTTGGTCAGATAAGAGCAATTACACATTTGATTTTCGCACTCGCGTGCACAAACACATTATAAATCAGCCATTTGTCGAGTGTTGAGAGTCATTCACTTATTAATGTAAATATTTTATACCCATTCTTTCTCGCAGGTCACTTAATTATGTTCATGTAAGCGTAAGCATACCACTTCTCAGAGATATCCGGTGATGCCCAGGGGACAGTGAGAGCTACTCTAAAAGCCTGTAGTTTATTCTAGAGGTGTCCTTTAGCTCATTGTTGCTTATTGTTGTAGAATTTTTTTTCAGTTTTGCCTAAGCATCCATTCTCCCTTTAAGATGTTATTATCTGCAGGTCCAAACATTTAAATTTTTTCTGTTAAATATTGTTGGATATGTCAATTGATGATTTAAGGTATATTACTTTTCCAGTTACAAGTATTTAAAAGTAATCCATAAGTAGTTTTGAACCTACAGTGCATTAAGATATGGAATGCAAATCTTCTGCCATAAGTTGGTGCTAAGTGAGGCAAGTTTTTATGCAGAAGTGGCAGAAGAACACCTGAGTTTATGCTTTTATTTCCTTAGTTGTCCTTAATATGGCCTATTGTCAACAAAGGTTTTCCCGGCACTAGAGGAAGCTCTAGGCAGACTGTGAGCCTGTTTTGTTGCTTTATGTGCTGATGTAAAGTCTGGAAAATTATTAATAATCCATATACAGCCTCACAGCAGAACATTTTGACATTCTTATTTTTGTTAAAGCAAAATCTCCTTATAATATGTCTGTGGTCAAAAAACGTTTAATTTGGTTGTTCATTAGATGCTTCCGAAATGAGTATAGCTGATCAAAATGTCTCCTAGCATATGTTAAATATTTCTGTAATGTTTCCTTAAGATAACTCTTCCCTGCAGATCCTGCCTGGGCATCAATGCTGTTAATAGGGATAGCGCATTATTCGTCCCTGGCTAATCTTTCCAGTAGGTCTCAAACTGCAAACTCTGGGGCTGAAAAATGAATTGAGTTAAAAAAAAAAGGGGGGGGGGGGCCTCCTTGCATCCAAAAGCAGAAGAAGGCAGTTTAGAGCCTTCTGCACAAAAATGATTGTGATCCCTGCAGCTATATTTGTCTATTATAACAACTCTATGGGCTGAATGTCTTTATAACTAAGCCTCTCAGGGTGTTTTTAAACCTTAAGGATATTGCATTAACTGATAGCTGGTTGCTAACTAGGCTGATAGATTTGTGGTAGGACCTCTGATATTCTGTGTCACTGAACTTGATCATGTTTCTTTTATTGTTGTTTTTTATTTATATAGCACATTTAATTACAACAGCAACATTGACCAAAGTGCTGTACGGAAATACAAAATAACTAGTATCAAATAACTTATAATATTAGTACCAAATACCAAATAATTCTCATACTGTATTAAAAGCCAGTGAATACTAATGTTTTTTCAGATGATATTTAAAAAGATTGACAGTAGGAGCCCGTCTGATGTGTAGGGGTAGATTATTCCACAGTATAGGTGCTACGACGCCAAATGCTAGACCTTGGTATGGCTAAACGCAAAAGATCATTTGATCTAAGAGATCTAGAGGGTCAGACACACACCCGGGAGCTTGTCCATTCAGGGCTTCAAAAGTCAATAACATTTTAAAAACAATTCTGAAGTGAACAGGGAGCCAGTTAAGAGAGGTAAGCTACGGGGAAATACGGTTTGTGTCAGAAGACGAGCTGCAGGCATCCGGAACCAACTGCAGTCGTCCAAGGCAGGTCCGACTAACTCCAACATATAAGAAGGTACAATAGTCTAGCTGTGATGTAATAAAATCATGGTTTGTAAAAGATAAAAATGATTTCACCTTGGATAAAAACCCCCATTTGAAAAAAGACCGCTGTCAATTATAACCCTCGAATTTTTGGCGTGCAACTTAATAAAAAGGCTGAAGACTGTGCAGGTTAAAATAAGAAGTGCTGGGATAGCCACTTGGTCCAAACATTATCACTTCAGTTTTGTTCTCATTAAAGTTTCGGAAGTTAGAGGCCATGCAACTTCACCAAGACACTGAAGTAAGAGGTGTAGTGAAGCAGGACAGCTTCTCTTCAGTTTGTGGTGTTGGTGGACTATTTTAGTCCAATTACTTGACAAAAGAGATGACCAGTGTGATTATTTTTACTAACAGATTATCTAAAAAGCTGGTGCTCACGTGTTTTTGAGTGCTATATTAGCATGTTACTTAACACTAATTAGCAAGCATCAGTGTCTTTGTGATGTACTGCTTTTGTCTATGGACACAGCTTCCTAGCAATATATACTCGCATATGGTCACTTCTGGCTCTAAGAAAACCAACACAGCAGTGGCCAGAATGCTAAAATTATGGGTTCAAATGCGACTTCCACAATTTCATCAAACTTCAAAAGGAAGCTGTCTTTTAAAAATCAGGAAACTGGACAAGTGGAGGACAAAGAAGACGTGGCTGTACTAAAAGTGAACTATAGCAACTGAGTATCTGTAAGACATGTCCTCGAGAAATACGAGGGAAAAAATCCAGCAAATATCTGACACAGGACCTGAGAGAGGCGCCTGCCCCTTCAGTTTATCCATCTACTGTTCACTGAAGCCTCATCAGAAATGGTCCCAGTGGAAAGGTGGCTGTCAAGAAGCCACTCTTAAGGAAGCGAAATAGGGGGGAAAGTCTGAGGTATGCCAAATTACACAAGATCTCTACTGAAAGTAACTGACAACATGTGTTCTCAAGCGATGTATCCAAATTTGGATTTTTTAGTTTAAGTAGTCATTATTATGTATGGGGATATGGCGTTCCGAAAACACAGTCCAGAATGTAGCTAAATCCAGTTGAGTGGTTTATTTTAGATTATAACCAACAATGATCTTAAAAAATGATATATTTTAAAATAAAATAATTAGACATACTTACCGAAACTGGATTTAGCTACATTCTGGACTGTGTTTCTGGAATGCAATAGCTAGCGAGCTGATTGGAGACCATACCAGCCAATCAGAATTTTTGCATCCAAGTCTGTGATTGGTTGATTTTGTGGCATGGTTAAAACAGTGTACACACACAGAGCAGAGATGTAAGTGCAAACAACACACTGAGAGCAGGTCACTGAAATACATTTCTTGCACGCAGCAATAAATTTAGTTTTTTTCTAAAATTTATCTTTTCTTCGCTCAGAATAATTTTCTCAACTTGCAACATTTGCGCATGCAAAGTTTTTTTACATGTGCTCAGAGGAGAGGCACTAAAATGACGCCATATGGGGAAAGTCAACAATGAATGTCTACAGCCATCTGCAAACATTTTGGAGTCTGTGTCATGGTTTAGGGTTGTATTGTAGCCAGTAGTGTTGGTCTTGTCAAAATCTATGGAATTATGAATGCAGGAAAGAACCGTCAGATTCTCACCCATAATGTTTTACCATCTGGAAAGCATCTGATTGTCAACAGCTTCTTTTTTCAGCATGACAATGATCCCAAACACTCTGCCAATGCAGTGAAAACCATACCCAGATAGAAAAACATACAATGGAACAATATCAGTCGTGGATTGGCCTCCTCAGATCTCAACCCTCAACATTATTGAAGCAGTGTGGGTTTATCCTGACAACAGACCAAAAAGAAGCAAAAAAAGCAAAATTAGCAGCATGTCTGCATCCTAAAATGAGAATCCTATTTGTACACTGCACAATCTCATAACCTCAACATTTTGTTGACACTGTTATTATAAGGAGAAATACAGTAACCTCATAAAAGTCGCAGCATTTACGGCGGCTATTAAACTCTACCAGGTGGATCACGCAAGGAGGGAAATAATTGACATGTTTCAAGGAGAGAGGGGGAAAAAAACTAATAATACATCGTGTCTGTCTTTTCTTGAGGCCCTTCGACTTTGTGAGTGCGTGTGCTCTTTTCCTATACCTGGCAGTGTATGTAAAGTATAATCAAACCTTTCTGCTTTGCACCCGCTTTCATTCTTTTGCCTGTCTTTCTTGTTGCCTGCCTAAAATGTGTGATGTTTTTTTCCAGAACAACCCTTGTGCAGTTAGGAAAGAAAAAAAATCCTGTTCCAAGAAAAGTAGGCCATTTGGACAGATGACTGACACGGGTTTTGTGTGACACTGAAGCACTTTATTTCGGGACGTTTAGTGCATCATCTGTTGACTTTCTTCGCCTGCTGAATTTTGTGACTTTGCTCGTCTTTAAACAGATATTAGTATCCATCTTTTTTCCACAGCGATGTGGAGCGGTTATGTAAGTCCGAGCTGTCGTTCTGTGTTTTCAGCGAGTCGTATACTCTGATTAGAACAATAATATGAAATGTGACACAAGTTGTTTGGTTGTCATCTTAATTATTTATACACACCTCTGTTGGATGTGAAAATTGGGTTGTTGTGCTCTGCTGCGTGACAAATCTTTCATTCTTTCAGTGTCAGACGCGAGAATATGAGAAGGATGTGAAAGATGCGTCCTCTCTGAATATTTCTATTATTTATTTTGCCACTGTTTTTAGTCTCCTATTTATAATTCAGGATGTTATACATTTGTGTGTGCTGTCTTTCCTAGAGTTACATTTATCATCTCTCCTCATGGCCTTGTATTATTTGCTTGATATAAGTTTTTTTTTTCCTTCTGCTTCATGCCTGAGACTATTCCCCACATGTTGTATACGCACAGGCTCTTCTCTCCAAACAAAGAACCATGTGAATTTCTTCACCCCTGCTTTTCTCTGTCTCTCCCCCACACCATGCTCAAATTACATGATGCTGTTTAGCGCCGGTGTGCCGCAGAGACCGTGCATGAAATTTACTGGGCCCGAGTCCTGCCATTTGACACGCAAGATGTGGCTAACAGATCTTGTGCCATTTCCCATCTCCTCCGGCTCCCGTGTAATGCTGACCTTTCCTGCCTTGGGGCTATATTTAAACCGTGAGCACCGGAGACTTATGGCGGCATGGGAAATTTTATTATCGTCGCTCTCTATTTGTCTGACTTAATTCAGGCCTACTGTAGATCGAGCCGAAGCATGCCGTATATTTATACTCCTGCAAGGCAAACAAGGGCACCGGTGACAAACCCAGCCATCAACAACTTAGTGGGGGTTACTCTTGGTGAAATATTCCTTTGAATTGCTCTTTGGAGTGTCGGGAAGATTATGCCGTAGGTTCTGTTTACATTGCACATCACCTACTGTAAAGTGTGAGAGGAATAAAGAGCGGGTGGGATGGTATTCCACAAAGAAGAGAGTTGAACAGAGAGTCATACACAAAGGGACTTGGCATTTGGAGAATCTCAGCTGGTAAAATGTCATAGATATCGACCTCAGACACATTCATCAGCCTTTACCGTTTGTCATCATTAGACCAGAAACCGGGTTGAATGAACTCACCGACACACATGAGTCACGACAATCGGCACACGTTTTTTTTTTTTTTTTTTTCAAGCCTCTCACCCCAACCACCTGCTTAACCATTCACTCACCCTCTCTATTTTTTCTGCACGCTTATAGGCCTGATATGGGAGTTCAGAGGGTGCTCCAGGTGGATCTGAAAATGGAAAGCTTCCCGGGGCCGATGGGCAGCCGCTGGATGGCCTGGCAGGTGGAATACCCGGCCAGTCGCGCCGCCACTCAAGAGGTGGAGACAGAGATCCGCCTGGCTCAGGAGGACGTGGCGGGCATTGTGCCCCTGGCTATGGTGAGTGATGCCACTTCCAGCTCAGTGCAGTGCCCAAACATATAAATGGCTGGACTCATTACCCTGAATGCGTGTAGAGCATGCTGGTAATATGGAGCAGCATATTGTAAATTTACACCAAGAATCTACATTTGCATGTGTGTTTGCAAAACAAGAAAGAAATGCATTGCTCCTGCAAACAACAGAGGCTTTTTGCTCTATTAGTCATAACCAGGGGCAACCAGGATATCGGTATAATCATGATTGGGTCAGATTTTGAAAAATATTAATTTTTCTTAAGATTAGATTCAAAGTTTTAATAAAATATTGGTGCAGCAAGGAGAATGCATTCGTATTGTATGGAGTGACATTAATTTAGCTGAAGCTGAAAAATCTTTGATAATAGTATGTTTATATCAGTGATGCCATCTCAGAGGGAAAGAGGATGCAAAATTATTCAAAATCTTTTCTCTGTCCAGTGTGTTGCTCTCAGACATGACAGAATTTAATTTTAACATGAGTCTGAGAGTTTGCTTAAATTTAGCTTTTGAGGAATGGCCTTCCTCTCATCTCAGTGCGATCTCTATTTAAGATCCTAAAAATTACTCATTTTCTCTCACTGCACCCTCACTTTTTATTTGACTGTAATAATCAGCTTTTGAGATAACGGTGAGAACGAAAGGAAAACCTGATCGGTTTATAAATGGGCCTGTGAAATGTAAGAACTTTGTTTCATTGATCCAAATTGAGGCTTTACCTCCCTGTTTTTCTTGTGCTTCTCCTGTTTTTTTCACCAAACTGGACAGGATGATTAATCCTTGACTGATTTTATTCGTTTTGCTCTTTATTTCTCCAAAGGGGAAGCTCAGGAGAAACAGCTTAGAAATTAGTAATCTCCATATATATGAAGATGATTTGTTTTGTAATGAGACAGAAAAACCAGGCTAAAGTGAGCAGGATTTTTTCTTTTTTCCTCTGGGATGCTTCAAATAATGTGTCACAGACAGTTGCTCCTCAGCTGGGGTGGAAATTAACAGTCTTATTGAAGCGTTTGATTTTCCTTTTCCAGCTTTATTTTTGACGCTTCATTACATTTCACAGTGAATTATTACACTTTCTAATCAATTGCATGTATCCGACAACAGTAGCTTAGATCTCTGTTGCAGGTTTATGTATATACAAAACATGAAACGGGTTTAAGTTCAGCGTATATTTCAGTAACAAATCTTTGTACTCAATTAAGCTATCCTGCACTTTAACTTTTAATTCTTTAAATATATTTTAGTGATAGTACAGATAACTGCATTTATTAAATTCTGTTTCTTAACTGTTTTCTTTGTAGTATATCTTCTTTAACTTTGCTAAAAGACTTCTAAACTTCTTCCATGACTGTTGTTTTGACAGAGAAAGCAGAGGCAATGATGTTTGCTCTGTGCTCACAAAGTGTGTTTAGGAGCAGGGCAAGAAGAGAGCATCTGTAGCTCCCAGCAGGCCTCAGTTGGAGTCTGGAGGCTGGCTCTGGCCCGAGGGTTCGCCTCAAGCTGAGTGTCTCCCTCAGCGAGGTGCAGGTAGTCGGTTGTGTAGCTTATCCCTCGTTCAGGTTCATACCAGGAGCATTTCTTGCATCTTTGTAGCTTTGTTCAGCGACCCGGAGAATACGGTTTCTGATTTAGATCAAGAGCATTCAAGTGAATAAATGAGTGAAATCAGTTGTGTTGACAAAAGGGAAAGACATAGTGTAACAACGGTGCTGATTACTAAAGCAAAGATTGTGTTTGTTTCTGATTCGGTGCTTCTGATCTGCATGATACAGACCTGGCTGTTTTGTCATTGTTTTTCTGTAAGTACTGCCTGTAGCTGTGTAGATGATAGATGCCTGTAGGTGGCTGTTCCAAGATTCAGAGGAATTCGAGGCATCCTCTCTCCCAGATCCCGTCTTGGGATAATTGATGCTAGGACTGTTCGATATAACGATATATATCGGATGACGATAGAAAAACGTCTATCGTTTCATATTTCGCTATCGTTTGTTCCGTAGTGTCGCCAAATAAACTGTTTACGGCAATGTTTTCCTCATCGTTTTGTTCACTGTAGAATTTCTTAAAGTTCTCGCTTTCTCTTATATTTATATGAAATGTAATATCGGGATATGAGATTTTGATCATATTGCACAGCCCTAATTGAAGCTATGTTTTTAATGCTTCAGTATTGCTCGAGTTCCCTCTCTCACGCCCTTTTTTCATGTCACTGATGCATGAACAGTGCATCTTTTTTACTCTAGGAAAACATGACTTCTAGTGACATAAACTACAAAGATGATTTGCATAATTATTTTGCAAAAGCCTGTGCTTGTAAAAAAGAAGCCCGAACAAAGATTTTGCGCCCTCTAGCTCAGTGAATGCACTTTAAATAAAATCTTTATTTGTATTATCTGCTTGTATTTAACTGTTGTGCCAGGTCGTATTCTTGGCAGTATTGTCTTTATTGTTTTTGTAAAAGGAAGTCTGTGAATGAGTGCACAAGCCTGCAGACACGTCCCTGCATTTTCGCTCCGGCCATTGTACACAGAGGAAGGTTTTCACTGCTCAGTATAAATCACAAAACATATTATCACCGCAACAAAATGCATCTCAATTTACCAAATATTGTAATAATTTGGTGAACTTATTGACTGAAGCCTTAAAAATCGCCAAGATGTTATGTGTCCCATAAAAAAGATAATGCACTCTCTTTACATTTGTGCGTGTCTGTGTGTGTGTGTGTGTGTGTCCTATATGCACTGAAAGGCTTGATTTTTGTTTTCCTTACCTTGATTTTTTAATCTACTCAGAGAGCGTGTCAGTGAGTCAGTGAAGTGTGTGGATAGAGTATATAAAAAGGGACTGGGTTCACTGATCAGCCTATACCTTTTATACTAACATTTCTAACATTTTCATCATCAGAAATTAATTTTAAAATTTCTTTTAAGGACATTTTTATTTTCAAAATTTCATTTATTTGGGTTCAGCACAAGACTGCACACATATTCTTTTTGCTTTGCTATTTCATTTTCCTCCATGGCCATTTCCCACACAGACAACAGCCAAAGGTGCACATGGACTCCAGCCACCCCCAGTGGTGCAGTACTTAACACATAACGCAAATAGATGGAGATACATTCAGAACTCATTAACTCTCATTAACTGTATTTCTCTGTCCCCCTTTTTTTCTCCACCTGCACACCCACACCTACACACAGGCACGTACGACTTTTTGCAATCTGCATGCACCAGTATGAGGAAAAGCACACAAGCGAGAAAGAGGAAGGCTGAATTAGATTACTTGGGATCACTGTGGCATGAAAAAGCCCAGAGATAAGTTCCCCACCCTCCTCCCTGCTACACTCTTCGCTGATAGAAAAGAGGAAGTAAGGTAATGTAAGAGCAATGCTGTCAAGCCCCTTTTACACACGCACGCACCTGCAGGTGTGTCGCCATCACCATCTTCCCTCCGCAAGAGAAAACAAAGTGTAATATCAAAATAAAACTGGTTTCTGCACATGGAACTGAAGGTACCATTTTCACAAAAATGGAAAACGTGGCACAGAAGTAGACTTTAACGGTATGTGGGTTGCCCTAATGCTGCCAAAAGCAGCATGAGCATGGAATATCTAAGAGGGTATTTTGATGTTCAGGAGGCCTCTATGGATTATGCCTAATTCTGGGGCTTTCCACTCCTTTCCAATCGACTACCCATAGCCCTCTGCTTGATCCCAAGTTTTCAGCTGCTAGTTGGCTGCCTGCTAGCTTACTCTCTAATCTAGCCAACCAACACCCCATGTGTTAGATTCAGTCTGCTTCATCTTTAGCCAGGTACTCCTAAGCTACTCTTAGTACTAGCCATATCCACCCTTTCACACACTTTTATTCTGTGCCTTTAAGTGTGTGTGTGTGTGTGTGTGTGTTTTTCCTAACACTTGTGCATGCGCTCACACTCTGTTGAATGCATCTGGGGCAATTTGGGATTTAGTATTTCACTAGTAGATGACCTCCTCTACCTCCTGAGCCACAGCTGGGCCTCACTTTTTCCTCTCAGATTCCTGGGACTCATCTTACCTTTAAAATGATTTCGCAATAAAAAGTAAATGTCAGAACTCTTTCTGTCATTCAGCTTCCTGGTCTCATTTCTGGTCAGTTGATGTGACCCCTTAGAAGCACAGAACCAGTTTTTTTGGTCACATTTATGTATCCTATATCAGCCAAAGTCAAGTCGAGCCTGAGTTACTCACTTCTATCCCTGTTAATGATCTTCCTTGTTCAGTCAATTTCTCTTCTCTTCCTTCACTGCCTGAATCCTCATCATTCCCAGAGTGTCTTCCTGGTTTGGATAAAACCTCTTTGCTCCACTCCTGTTTTTTTGACTGATGTTTCATATAGTCCTAAGTCTTTATTCGAGGTAGTCAATCCAGCCTTCTTTATGCTTTTGTTAAAACTGTCCTGTGGCAGGTATAGATCTGTTGGCCCTGCCAGTCTGACCTCTTCAGTTGCTCCTTACTATAATAGTGCTACAGAAGCTCTTCTAAGAATTGGACCACATGGGACAGTCTTTGGTCGACAAAAGCATCTACGATCCATCCAGTTATCCTTCTCCTGCATCTCAGGAACATCACACTGTTCACGTATCACACACGTCACACATCCAGTCACCTAGCCATCACAATTTGTAACTTGTCCAATTTGTAGCTGGTCCAAGTCACTCTAATCTCTATATGCTTGCCCGTTTTTCTTCCTTCCAAGAACTGACTGCTATTACCTAAAATATCCTTTGCACTGTCTTCTGATCTGACATTAAAATGTTCTTTAATCCTTCTCTGAGCACACAGCATCAACTAAAGGATACTTAGATGAATGTATCAAGGAGTTTAACAGTTTAAATGATCTGACAGTCAGAAAGACTGTGATAGGCTTATTCAGTTCCTCATTGTTAATGTTTATACACTACTCTTACATCTATCAGAAACACTGATACTCCTCCACAGTAAAAACCTGACAGCTGACCAAATTTGACATACAGTTGTTTTTGGGGGGTTTTTGGACTAGTGTATCATTACATCTTCTAATAAAGTAATGCATTCTCATAAACCCATAATTAAATTATTAAAAATACATAGAAGTTTGTTTGCTGTTTGTGCAAGCTGCTTTGTTCCCCACGACTTCTCCGTAATCACATATATAGTTCGGCAAGGGGAAAAAAAAGTCATAGGCTTCCACATGCTGTAAAGGGATATTTATATCTGCGCTTTCAGTCTTAACATGTGAAGGATTGCACTGTACCTTTCTTTTATCATCACGGAAGGGTTTCCCTTCACCCCAAGAAGCTAAAATGCAAATGAAAGTGACAACGCCACTGACATCTTAGTAAAATATCATCTACTTCCTCCTCACTTAAAACACTCTTTTGAACTAAAATCGTGAATCTTAAGCACAAAAACATGCATAAACATGCTCATTTGTTCCTGTTATTGCCGCATTTACTTGTCGTGTCCCTATCGTCAGAAAAAGAGCCAGCTAAGTAACAACAGCTGAATATAAGCTAGCATTATTCTAGCTAATATTAGGCTCAAAACAATCTGACTTTTCCTCTTACAAGCAGTTTGATTACATTCTCACATTGTATGAAAGTTTATTTTTTTAAGTCTAGTCACAGTCTAGCTATTTTGCTCCACTTTAAATAAAATTTTAACTAATGCTGGCAAACAGCCACTAACAGAGGCTAACAGTAGCTAACAGCACAAGAACAACAGCATTTGCCGAGAGTTGAACATCTCCTCAAATGAACTGAAATGAGCTTGTCTTACCCATTGACTCATATCGGACTCCTTTCACAGAGTGTTACAGTTTCGTCCAGAGTAAATAAAAGTAGATTTTTTTTTACCTGGCATTGACAGCTAAGATAAACACTGGACTGACAGTCCACTGTTAGGGAAAAGCTCCGGGATGGTTCCAGATCCTGGCCAACAGTAATAGAAACAGCCTGTCAACTTATAAACTACATTAAAGATTAAATGTTGAATGACTAAAACATGTTTTTCCTATAGCAGCCGTTGTTGCTATGGTATGCACTTCATTATGCAATAGGGAGAAATAAGCAAACAGAACTCAGTTGACCGCAGTGAAAATTTTACACTCTGCAAATTTAAAATTACAATTTTGTGTGACAGAAATATAAAAATGTGACTTGCTGGAGCTCCAGGTAGCCAAACCACAAGCTTTTTGTTGTTCATTTATTTGCATTTGTCTTTCTCCATTGTGGCTATTGTTGTAATTTTTTAAGTAATTGTTCTTAATGATCAGTAATGTTGACATCATATCAAAGTTATAGATAATATGGAAAGAATGGAAAAATATGTGTGCACAGAAGAGCAGAAGCAGTGGATGGCAGACAAACACAATCACAGAGGGCAATTTTCCAAACTTCATAGAGCATGCTGAAGGCATCTGTTGACACAACAGCTTCTCTAGAAAGTGTTTTTCATCTGTAATTAGCTCTAATTAGTCTAATAAGCTAGACTAAATTTTGTCACTCGTACTTTAAAAACCGCTCTAATTGTTTTTTGAGCAGAAATCTCATAAACTCAATGCAGATCCATAACTGACCATGTCTCTAAAGGTTATAATGTAATAAAGCTAATGAGTATTAGTAATGGGAAGCTGATTTTTGGTTTGATCACATTTATGGTCTATTACTCCAGTGGCTCCTCAGACCCATTCCCTCCCCATTTACGGCATGTTCTAAATTATTGCGCCCTTGCTTGAAGTGATTATTATAAAAAAAACTCTTTTTATTTCATTACCCAAGCCAAGTGAATGGCTCTGCTATGGGTGACGCTTCTGGGAAAGCACCGACATCGTTTTGAAAGATGAGCGCTCCTTTTTCTGCTCTCTTTGAAGAGGGCTCCTCCTGTGTGTTGTCACAGATCCACCTGCACTGGGAGGGCTTAGAGCGCTGCTCTCCACTTTGTCACCAATTTCAAACCGTGAAGCAGGAGTTCTGCAAATGCAGCAATTATTTCAAAAGAAGAAAATGAAAAGAGTACTCAAAAGTTTCCGTCTGTTTAGAGCGAGGGAAGGCTTCTGAACTCCCTCTGTCGACTGTAACACCACTTTGGCTGTCCTAGCTTGTCTTCTCTTCCCCTTTTAGATGTTTTCTATTTTTTTGAGACCTCTTTCCTATCTGTATTTTTCTCCTGTTTGCTCCAGATGAGCATAAATTTATTTAATAACAATGCAGATTAATTGCCTCCCTTCTCAACCTCTGCCTCCTTAATGCGGGCATCCTCCATTTCAGTAAAAGTGTGAAAAAGCTTTGTGGGTTTTTTTCTGTCATCTTGAGATGGATTTTAAGGGCAGTAATTGGATGCCTGAGCAGATTCCCCTGCACAGTAGGAGGCTGGTCCATTATCTTTTACCATCGTAAAGTAATGTGCTCCTGTCCAGGCTACCCTCATCATCATTACCCATGCTGTGGATGCCCGGTGATGGAGAGGGAGCGGGAGGACAGGGCATACATCATATCTGGACTCATCAGTCTTCCTATTCCAGCCGAGACACCAAACTGTGCTCACTCACACGAGCATTCTCAGGCATAGAGATGAGGAGAAATGAAAGAAGCCGTTAGCATTCACGTACTGCTCCGATGTATTGTTAACCAATACATCATCACCCCGGCCCTCTCTGGCCACTTCTGCTCTCGCACGATAAAGTCATCTATCAGCATCTTCCAACGAATGTTTTATTTTACTCCTTTCTATTCCATTCCCTCTGTTGCAATGCATATCTTTTCTCTACCAGGCAAGTGAATTCTAGAGTGCCATTCATCAAACATATAGTTAGACATAGAGACATGAGCACTTACATCTCAGCTAATCCTGCAGAAACGCATCAAGGGCACTGGTGAAATCATGCAAGCTGTGTATTACACAATCATGTATTGTACAGTTTGCACAACCACCTACCTCCCACACCCCCAACCCCCCAAAAAACCTGATTTTGGTCTTCTGAAAAGCTTAGCCACTTCATTCCCCTACGGCCAAGCCTCCGTTGGATACCTCTGCTGTTTTAATGAAACATTGCATTTTTAACCCCATCTCATGAGTGATGCAGTTTACAATAAAGAGCTGATGGATGCACCCCAAGCAAACAGTCCATTAGCATCTACTACAGCTTAGAGGCTGATGATGAAGTGGTAGCACTAATTGAGGCTGCTGCCGTATGCATGTGGCGTACTTACACGTAATGCTAATTAGGACGGACGATTGTGACAAATGCTTTTCTAAACCAGAACATGATCTGAGTACTCGAGACTGCGTGCCGAAACATTTTCTACGTGCCTTTGCTACTTTGTCATCACAGGATGTAAAATGTTCTTGGAAGCGGCTGACACCCCATAACTGCACTTAGGGTGAGAAGTGAGTGGGTGAGCAACCACCTTTTCATTGCACCAGTGCACGCAAACGAGCACACACTGAGGTTTTGATGGAAAAGCCATTGTCACTTGGATAGACTTTAAACTCTTTTTATGAAACAGAAAACAAAGATTATAAATGAACAGGATGATTTCTGATATCTCTCAAAGCTTGCTCATTACAGTGACATTGGCAAATTAGCGGGTCACCGTTACAACAGCTAACCTTTCCACTGTGGTTTGGAAAGCTTTTCTACAAGTCAGGTCAGAGGACTTGTTTACTGTGCCACTGCAGATCTCGGAAGATGGCCTCCGAAGTGTTGCATAATTCATGCATAAAACACTGCATTTGTGCACAGACTTATTTTCCAGCACCTACAGAAAATGGCCAGGACCTGCACCCCCCTGTGGAACCACTTATAGTTTTGTTTCTCTAATAGATTGCGCTGAGCCTAAATCGCTTTCGCTGTAGACCTCTCCATCCTGACTTTGCCAAGTTGAGCTGAAAAAAAAAGAAGTTTGTTCAGCTCAAAAAAGAAGAAATGCAGGGATGACGTGAAGGGCAGGATGCAGACTGACAGATCAATTTCAGAGTGACATGTGTCCATATCTCACATCTCCCCATGATTGTTAACATCCTATTTCACATTCCGGTCCAGTTCTATTCACTCTGACTTTAAATCCTTACCCACTGAGGTTTGAAAGGAATGTGTGTATTTTTTTGAGCAGTAATGGACTCTCCAATAGAGCTGACCTTTGTGCCTGTTGAGAGAGGTCTGTGTCCAGAGGGCAGCTAAGCCAGGCTAAGCCAAGCTAAGCTGGCAGTATGGATCTCGATCAGAGATGGGTGAAGAAATCAGACAGAGATCAAGAGGTCATCCCCCTACAGGCATGGCTGGCTGTTGCTGAAGAACTCTTCATCGATCGGCTGTGTGTGATAGATATCGGGCTGAAATTGAGCAGACTGGCGCAGGCGGGGTTGTTTCCCTGCCTTCTGGCCTCTGGGCTCTTGCACAATGGGCAAACAGCAGGGCCATGCAGGAGGTGTACCATAGCCAGCATCACTCAAAGCACCCACCGACTACCTCCCTTGAGCTCCTGCAGCTTTCGGACATATCTCTAGGCGAGCACAGAACTGATTGTGTCCATGGTGGCTGACCTTGATTCTGGGTTCTGACTGTTATGGAAATTCGCCAGGGACGACTTTGCCTCCCTTCTGACCCACTGATCTAGATGTATTATAGGTATAGTATTCATGAGAACTGCAAGAGGATTCGTCCCATAAACTTAAAATGCAGAGCTTCCGCAGGCAGCCATGTTTTATTCACAAGCTCCCTTTCTCAGCAAGGGTGGCAATTCAGGGCCAACGGGCTCCTGAGGATGGCTGTGTCCTTTTAGGAGCAGTCCTCAATTATCCATGTATATTTAATTTCGCAAGCACAGACACTAATAAGTCTGTTAATGTATTTTCATGGACAGGCAGGTTTACAGATTGCCTCAAGATGAATAGATGCAGCACAGAGTTTTATAATTGAATGCCCGTTCACTATGTCATATTAAACTAAAAATGTCTCCCTTTGTAATGCGTTTGTGTAATTTTTTTTTTTTTTTTTACAAACTCTTATGACATTAACCAGAGCCCACGCACTGCAGACAGTTATTTATATTGTTAATAATCCACACAGGCTAAGAAATTGCACAAATAAAGCAATTATTCGTGGGGAGATTTAGCTTGTCTACAGCATGTCATTGTGACACTTCCACATAGTCAGAGTTTACCCTTAACTTATGTGCACTCATAAATAATTTACATTTGAGAGCAAGTCAGCGTGACTAAAAGATCAATACTGTCCATAAATGCTTGTGTGAATCCTCTTGCATAACTGTGCAAGCAGATTAAATGAGAGGAGTTGTTCATACATCACTGGTTGCCCTTCTTTTGAAGGGTGTGAGGGCAAGAAGACAATAAAGAACAGAAGGAAGATGATTTATTCTTTTACTTCACTAAGAAGCACCTCAGTCAAGGACCCGGCTATCTAAATGGTTATATAGTCAGAGTTAGACGGAAGGGGCTCACAGGGACTTCAAAGAGTCGGAGCAGCAACAAGGATCCAGCTGAAGAACTCACCACCAATAATGAATATTTTAAAAACTTGGGAAATGGCTTCATTCGCTGTACAGCCGATTGTCACAATCAGTTTATTTTTTTGATAGCACATATGAAACATAAGAAACTGCAGCCATCAAAGGCTCACCTCAGTATAAAAAGTGTAACGGTTGGTAACGGCTAGCGCTATTTACCGTTTTCGAAAATGCCCACAACAGACCAGAACTGAATTTCTTATTTTCATGATTTTCAGTTTTCAAAGCAGGTAGCTTGTTTTCATTGTGGCAAAAAATTTGAATAATTATACTTCGATAAATGGTGAACTTTTGCTGTAATCGGTGGATACAGCACATCTTAGTTCTCCCATGATGTTGTGAGGGGGGTAGAAATTAAATGGATGTACTGTAAACAAGCAGAATACAGGTGTTACCCAAGCTGCATATGAAAATGCAAAATTCAGACACTACCCCCCCCCCTCCCAGTATACAGTCCTTCTACTTACCAGCTGCATCTATGTTAGAACAGCCCCAGTAAGCCTATGGCGCATGGTGTTTCCAGTAGTGAAAATGTATGTGAAGCAGACTAGCTTCTCTTGTGTGCTACGTTGTGCAGAGAGCAACAGCAGACAGTGTGCTGACTTGATTCTGTGACGTGGTTCAGAGTTCATGTGTGAAAACAGCTTAAAAGCTTAAAAACGCTGGACCATAATGCCTATATTGTACAACTGTTTGAATATTACTAGGCCATAATTAGTCAGCTGCTAGACACACAGCTGACTAAATATGGATGTTCACAGTGATTATGAAGTACATATGAAACAGCTGACGCTAATCAGTTACCTCTTTTACTACCGAGGCAGTGATGAGGCATTTTAAAAGGAAAAAATGACACAAGCCACAATATGCACTTTTTCATGCATTGACACCTTATTTCTTATTTCTACTCTCTGCTTTAATAGGGAAAAATGTAGGCTTTCTTTGATGTCTCTTAATTATTGACTGAGGTATCTACAAAAGGGGCCCCCTTAACATTACATTTTATTCTGAGGTGCCAGTTCATCCATGTCCATGTCCTCATTACATCTCCTTTTAAGCTGAACAGATCAAGTATCAAAGCAGCCATCAAGTTAATCTTCTCTCTGCCAGCCACAGCCCACAGTAATGAGCAGATCAGATCTCTGACCGGCATGTACACCAGACAGGGCACTGCTACTGAAAGGCGGTTAGATGTCTTTTAGGAGGCAGTGAGGGTTGACCGCCAAGCGGAGATGGGCCGCGTACTGCAGCCACCTTTAAACCCATCTGCTGGGAGGAGACAAGGAAGAGGGGGAAATGAAGACAGGAGAGTAACTTGTTCTTACTTGGAGAAGTAAAAGTAGGATCAAAAGAGAAGGACGCAAGGGAGAGAGAGAGAGAGAGAGAGAGAGAGAGAGACCCTCATTAAAAGGCACTGTGTTGGCTTCACAATCATCCCACCACTTCAATGTGCTGTCATGCAGTGATGTATCGCTCTGCATGGCGCTACCAAGGCCTTTATTCCCACTCTCCTCCATGTTTCTCTCTTCTAGCCAATTAAACGCCCACTAGAATGGAGGGGAGGAAGTGCCACATTGAGCATTGCACAATGTGGAGAGAGAAAGCTGATGAAAGGACATGTCTCTTTTAGTCTGCTTAATAGCTCCAGGACACTGTCTGAGTGGTGTTTAATGTCTACAGCATATTCTCCCTTCCTGTTGTCCCATTTCAGTTTCCTCACACGTACATATACTTTATCATCAAGGGATGAAAATGTTTATCGCAACTATGAATATTTCATTCACTGTAGTTAAGCTGACTATTGGCAGGCATCACGGCTGTCTTAATGCACCTGCTCTTGAAATGACATAAAAGATCATAAAGAGGCTCACATCCAATGATGAGTCATCAGTCACACCGGATAAGGTGTTTTGGCTTGTAGTATGTATTTTTCTTTCTCTTTTTTACCTTTTTGTTTTATCTTGACATCCCGCTGGCTTTAGGACAGCCACAGCGATGTGGGGTTGACACGAACAGGTGAACTGGCTAAGCATTTACACTGTATTTACCACACGCTCTTCTGTCTGCCGCTCTATGAATAATGCAGGCCCTAAAGTCCTCAACTCAACAATGTGTTTGACCTGTTCATTTGTAGCTGCAGTGCGGATGGCGGGGTCAGAATATGGATGTGTTAGAGCCGGGTTGAAGCAGAAGTTAATCGCAACACCGGGACGGCCCGGCTTTGCTGCTTCTCATGCTGCCTGTGTCACTCAGGCTGACACCATAAATCTCACTTATTTTCAGATCCAAGTGAGACACGGGCAGAAATTACGGCCCAGAGCACATTACCAGCCTCAGCAGCGTGCTGAATGCTAACAGAGAGATCCTTGATAAAGCAGACAGGCAGTTCTCCTGCACGTTATTGGGCAAAAAAAGAATCCCATGTATTAGACTTGAGGGGCCAGACCGGCTCACAAGTAAAGCACAAACACCGGCGTCAACAGGTGAGATGCAAACTAACATTCAACCCACATACTTAAAGGTATCAGTCAAAAACACTTCTGTGTTTTGTTTTGTTTTTTATCTATACAATGCGCGCAGAGGTGATGGACACCATGCTTCAAACCCGAGGACATCTCGATTGCTACAGTACAGATTCGGGCCAGTTCTCATTTTTATTACTGCTTTGCGTGAAGGAATAAAAAGTACTCAGTTTTTATTAAATGTGAGTGTCATTTTCAGATGCATGCTGCACATCACTGTTCTAAGCCAATGCTCGCTGGAGATGTTGTTTCAGGTGTGACTAAGCTATAGCATCTTTGCCTGGCTGGATTTCCAGCCTGTCATTATGAGGATCTGCTTTATAAGAGAGCCTAGTATCTTTTTTTTCTACTTTCTGCTCTCCATTTAAAGGCGACATTGACATATGACATATAAACACCGACTGTACCTAACTGTACATTTTGATCATAAGTCAGCAGCCATGCTGCAGACTTTGGAGTTACTATATGTCACATATCGTTCTCTGCGATAAAACCATTGTTTGTCATGGCTCATCTTGTTATTCTTCTAACAACAGATCATAAATCGTAAATAATTTAAGAGATAACGTTGCGGCAATACCGCATTTTGACGAGATGTGTTAATTTGTTAAAGTTGTAATCTGCTGTATTCAGTACAAAGGAAGCTCGCTTCATGACACAACACAAAAACCAATTATTTTATAGCGTGTGTCTTATCTGCTGTTCAGCCAATTTCACATTAAATACAAAACGTATTTGGTCCTATCAAAGGCTGCTGTTTTCTCCCGCTGTTTCTGATACAACTCAGAGGAGGCCTTGAAAACAATCTTTACATACTAAAAGTAGCACTGGTATTATAAATGGCACATTGGGCAACCAATAATATTGTGAAATTAAGGCCTATTAGAAATAAAGCTGGCACTAAAAGCATTCTAATGGGAAAAGCTAGCATCTCAAAGACCAGCCTGATCATGCATTTCTTTTCTAGTTTCACAGGCCCATATTTCATTGTGTCTTCATTCACACTTTTTTAACCTGCTGATGTTCACCACTGGTCTCTATTAGGTGTTTAATTGCGCTGTCTATGTCCGAGCGCGTGGACCGCTGATGCATCACCGTGCGATCCCGCTGTGGCTTATTACTGCCAGGGCTTTCGCTCTCCACTGCTCTCGGCCCGCTGGGTCATATCCAGCTGCTGTAATCTAACATTAGCGCCGGCTTTCACCAGGTCCCCACCATTTACCCCTATCATATATTATAGATGACCCTCTGAAAATGGAGGAATCCCAGCAGACGTGGAATTAATTTACAGCATTCCTCGGTTTTAAGACGAATTGAATCAAAGTCAGTGGCACAGCAAGAGAAGGGTTTATATTGCTATATAACACTGTCACAGTCTATAAAATTGTAATGAAATGCCATTTGAAGATTAAGTGGGGTTTTTTGTGATTCATCGGTATCTCTTGGCTCAGCTAATAATCATTTCACTCCAAAGCTGAATGATGCTACAAATGACCAGCCTTACAAACGACGAGCGTCCTTTCAATCAAATTTAATCCCCTTTTTCTTCTCTTTCTCTCTTTCTTTGAATGAGTTCCATTTAAAAGCTCACAAACACGTGGGGGAGTCTTTGGAAAGCGGGTGCACGGCTCTTGTGTACTTCCCCAGTGACTGTGGGATACATATGAATATGGACAGGAAGTCAGACACTGTAGATTGGTCCTGTCTGTGCTTGTCAGGTTTAGCAATAAAACACTAAACAAATGTGACGTTTAATTCAACAGGCATCACTCCAGAGGAAGATTTCTCTGTTAAAAGGGGGGGGGGGGGAATAATAGGAAAACATCTTCGGTGCTGGCAAAGCTTCAATACAGTGGAGACAGAAAAAGACGCCTTGGGGTTCTCGCCTATTGAAATCAAGGAAATCTGAGCTTTTGTGAGGCTGTGTCTTTAGCAGAATGAGAACATCTTGAAAATAGAGACTTTTGTCATGCTTCACAATTAGCCGAAGTCCCCTCAGTTCACCAGTGGCAATATATGAGTGCTGTACACTATAACTATTGAAAAGTACACTTTGACCTTAGTAGCGGCTATTTACTGTGGCGCCCTGGGTTCTCAGGCAATTTGTGTAATTGAAGTGCAATTTCTTTGGGCTGAATGGGCAGAAGAGACAATCCAATGTGCTTTGGTGACTTCAGAGAGAAAAAAAAGTTAACTCAGACTTATCTTAATTGGTCCCGATTATCTTCTGTGACAATGCTGGCGTGTGTATGTGTGACTGCGTGCGTGTGTGTGTGTGTCCGTAATGAAAGGTTAAGATTTCTGTTCAGAGTAATGAAGCCGTGCCAGTGAACTTAAAGGACCGGGACTGTCTGATCACTGAGGTCATTTACTGAAACGATCTCCACTGCAGTCCAGGGGCAAATTGGAGCATTTGGTTCTTTTTTTTCACATAGAGTCTAGTTAAGTGTGATTGGGCAGTAAGTGCCAATTTATACATAATGGAACTGACTAGTGTTGGCAGGTTAAGTTTCACTCTAACTTTTATGAAAAACAGTGTAGTTAAGGTAAGATAAGATAAGATATCCATCAGTTATTAGTCTGAAGGTTTATTCACAAATTATTATCTTTCATTGCTAAGCTGTTACTGGATGCCTCCAACCGTTTCTTTGCTTTGAACTCTGTCTTCCTTTTATGTCTTCAGGACTCTGAGATTCTGAACACCGCTGTGTTGACTGGAAAGACGGTGGCTGTCCCTGTAAAGGTGGTGACTGTTGGAACCGACGCCTCTGTTACTGACGTCTCTGAAGCGGTGACATGTCGCTCAACAGATGAAGACGTGGTCAAGGTCAGTGAGATCAACTTCTGAAAAGAGGAGGGAAAAAAGACTCCCGCAATCTCCGCTCTCGCATAAACATTGTGCCATCGGATGCTTCAGATAGGTTTCTGTTGATGTTTTTCAAAGAGTGACATCTTATTTATTTATTTTTACATGAGCTGCTACAGCACGGTGCAGTACCAAGGTGATGCCCTGTGCAAATATGACTTCAGATATCTAGACAGGCACAGTACTAGTATGTAAAGGGTTTGTTATTGTGTGTGTGTCTTGACTCTTTGGTTTTAGTTTAGTTTCATTTCATTTAGTTTCCAAACTAGGTTTTATCAATTCAGTGTAGGTTTTCTTCAGTTTTCATTAATTTCTGTGTTAGTTTTACTATTTTAATGATTAGTGTATGAAAGGCATCTGCACAGGTATGACAATAAAATCACAGAACTTGTTAAAAGCAGTTTACTCCCGGTCTAGTAGACATCAATTAAAGTCTCATTTGGCAAGCTGTAATAAAATTAATGATGTTTTCTATGTTTTATTTTAATTTATTTTTGTTAGGGTTCCAACTTCACAACATTGTTTTTTGAGTTCTTTACTATTACAACTAGTTTTTATTTTCATTTTAGCGAATGAGGTTTTGTTTTTCAAATGTTATTAGGTTATCTATAATATAACAATTATTTGTGGATGTACCTGCAAAATATATTTAAATAATTAATAGTAAATCTATTAAATGTGAACAGCACGTACCTTATTTTTCGGACCATAAGGCACATTAAGCATAGCAAAACAGATAAGTCAAACTTTACTCAACTCATTCTTTATGCTTCCTTCATTTCCGTACCATTGATTCATTAATGTTGAATTCTCTGACAGCTGCTCTATTCCCATGTTGTTGCAGTATATTAATGACTAACCTGGTATTGTGGATGGATTATCTCAGTTGTTCTCCTGACTGAAATTTGGTCTGTTTACAGCATCCTGCCATGCGATTGCATTTATATTTCTATCCATCAAGAAACCTCACGTTAACTTTTATCGAAAGTTAGCTAACGCTAGTGTTTATCCTCCAGCTTCGATGTGGTTATGTTAAGCTAACATAGCTGTGTCGCTAGTAATCACGTAGCACATCATTATATACTAGGGTGACCAACCGTCCTCTTTTCCCCGACATGTCCACTTTTTACGTTCCGTCTGGGGCATCCGGGGGGGGGGGATTTTTGAGATTGATAAAAATGTTCGGGTTTTACGAGCCTACAGGGGACCCATATACGTTACGTCATACCTTAACTGCTGCCTTCTTTGCGAGTGGTTATTTTGCGCTCACAGACGGGACAGAATATATGCAGCTGCGCACCTAGTAATGTTTAAAAGATGCCGAAGCGCAAGTGCACCTTTTCAAATGAACTGCAAATGAAATTTCCTGCATACCGTCGGTCGGCATAAATGGGAGGCGGAGTGCACTGTGTGCAGAGCTGGCACATACGTTTGTGTGTCTAACAAAGGTGTGGGTGATCTTGTTGCTCACATGGACACAGAAAAACATCAAAAGGCTGTGCGAGGCGAAAATTCATCTACTAAGTTAACTAAGTGGTGGTGGAACTGAGTTAACTTAGTTAACTAACTTAGTTCTACTGAGTAAGTTAGTTTTTTTGCACTTGATGACTTTTAAAAGCCTAACT